>MNCI01032318.1:0-22723 GCA_015680685.1 Gnetum montanum | reverse complement strand
AGCGTTTGGTAACCAAGGTTGCATCGGTTCAGGGTGTGAATGGTAAGTGGGAACGAATGCTGAAGCTAGGTTAATTAAGACTTAGTTAGTTAGTTAAAGTTAGTTAATTAATCTTTTCAACCCTTCACCTTGTCAACATAGGAGATAAAACAAAAAAGACATAAAAATCATATACCTCAGACTTACTTAACCATACACCGTGACAACTACAAGTAAGTCTGGAAAGACAACGAATAATTAACCTTAAGTGTTCCATAAGGTGTGTAGGCACTTAGTCTACGGAGTTCGAGTAGATCGTGTGTGTTACGCTCGTATTCGTATGGTTGAGCATAGGGGTACCTCGCCACTCATCACTTAGAATTGATCAAGTTTGAAGAAACATGTGTTTGCATCATATGTTGAATGAGAACTGCAGTGAACATGACCCAATTGTATTAAGTGATGTAATAAAATATAATTATAGTTGATGAGTGGTGAGGTACCCCTACGCCCAACCATAGGAATCACTAAGGCATTTACATGTGATCCGGTCAAATTCCATGGACCTATAGTTCTCTAGTACACTAGTTTTTATAGGAAATGAAATGGGCATTGAAAATGTTTGTTGTCTTCCCAACTACAGTTGTGAAGCTCAGGGGTATGGTTTAAGTGTAATTAAGGTACATGATTTTTCTTATCTTATGTTTTATAATTTTGACTACCTACAACAAAAATGAAAGGTAAAGTAATTTAAGATCTAATTCATTTACTACCTAGTTATTTGAACACAAGTAACCATCCCACTTTCCTGGACACATCCTGAACACATATAGTGCTATTGGACTACCAAACATTAAGCATTACTGGGTTACCGGGTACTATATGTATGCTTGAAGTGATCGTGCTTGTGTTCATTAACTACTAGAAATCAATTGCTTAATTGAAATGTAGTAAAGTAAAGTGCATTAAAAGAAATATTAATCTATTCTCAATGCTATGAGGATTGTCAAAAGAGTTCATTTTTATTCCTGTCACACTGCTACGCTTAGGTGCATCAGTGTTCAAACAAAGAACTATACACACTTAGACTCCTTTTATGGGTACTTAGAAAATATTCTAAGTTTGGAGAGAATAAATTACAATAGCTTAACTACTTTGATTAAAAACTAAAAAAAACTCATGCCAAATTGGAAGCCCAGGCACTATATTTATAGGCCAGCATATGCCCCCCAATGTTGGATACTTGACATCACATTTGGGCTTTGATGTCAAATACTCAATGTCAAAAAAAATGAAAAATGCACTTCATCATACCCCCATGACTAAATAAAAACTCATCCTCAAGTGAGGAAGATGAGGAACAAGTTCTATACAAAATATTTGGTAGGTATGGGATTATTAACTAACATACAAATTGACTCAGATGAAATAGATAGACTTTGAGTGCCCAAGTGTACGAAGTTACAACATTTTACAAAATTTGGTGTTCATGATAACAAAAGTGAACACCCTGGATAATACTGACATCCAATACCTCTTGGCAGCTGAAGAATAAGAGAGAAGATCCAATGATCATGAATGATCCTCATTGTGTGGTACTACTGCATTGTCCTTGGTGAAGATAGTCCTACTTCTAGTTGATGCTTGCCACTGCAATCATAACATAATTATCAATTCATATTTAGTGTGTAACACATAGCCATTAAATGCCTTATCTCATTGGTGGTTACACTTGACTAGGGTATGACTGTGGTAGATTGATTCGAGTAGCATTAGTGGGAAGGCTGAAAAATAGGGTAAAATAGATAAGCAGTCCATCAACATAAGGAAATATTTGAAGAGGGTGTAGAAATTCATAATAATAAAAAAATAAAGTTCACTGAAAAATGTTGTGAAGATGTGCACAATTGGATGTCATTGATGGGGTAAACAAAAAAGAAAATTGATTGTAAGAGTATCTAAGGGTAAAAAACTTAACTAACCCAAGCAAAAGATATGCAAATGGGTCCTCCAAAAAGTAGGCACATGCCTTTTATGCCCTTGCATAACCTCAAACCAAAGAGTTCATGGGCTCCATGGATGATTAATGGTTACAGAAGGTTAAGTACAAAAACTTAGAAGAAACTAACTAAGAATTCCAACACATCAAACAACAATATGAAATGGGTAGTGAGGTGAGACATGAAAAGCATAGATGGATGAGAGAGTGTGGGACATTCTTATCTGGGCTCTTAGGTTTGTAGATCAATATGGCCCTAGAAGAAAAAGTTTCATAAATCATGTAAAGTCCTTTCCATAATGTTTGGAACTTAGTACGTTGAGGTACATGTGTGGAGTTCCAATAGAGAACATTATCTCCTGATTGAAATTTGACTTTTTTGATTTTAAGGTCATGACACTTTTTGTTGTATGTCTTGTGCAACTCATTAGATGATAGAACTAAAACACCACAAAATTTTTGGTCTCAGCATCTTGACTGCAAATTTGGCTAAGTATCAAAATGGTGGCACTTTGCCCATATTTTTCCAAGTGTTGAGTGTAGTCAACTTCAATTGTCAGATTTGCAAAATTTTTCCAAGTGTTAGAATGATGGCACTTTTTGCAGATTCACATGTCAAGTTATGTAGCGTAGCGCAGAGTAGCACCATGTTAGGCTGTGTAGCATAGTGTAGTGTAGCACCTTGTCCAGTGTAGTAGCTAGCATCTCGTGTCCCACACATAACATGGGATGAGCATAGTAGACAACGTCCCATGTCCCGCTTATAACACGAGACAGGCCTAGCAACAAACATCCCGTGTCCCACACATAACACGGGATGAGCATACTAGACAGTGTCCCATGTCTCACATGTAACACGGGACAGGCCCAACAGTAAACATGTCGTGTCCCACACATAACATGGGACGAGTGTAGTAGCCAGTGTCCTATGTCCTGCACGTAACATAGGACAAGCATGGTCCCACCCACCGTACTATCACATGGTACCTGATCCACATTTTGGGCTAACCCTAGCCCTATAAATGCCTCTACATCCTCTTTTGAGAAGAGGAGGGGGGTTGGCTTCCATTTTTCACTAAAAGGCAATTGCCACTTCCTTTTGGCATTTGGCACTTTGGCATCTTGGCACTTAGCTCCATGGGTGAACAAGACCTAGAGCATACCACACTAGTAAGGAAGCATAGCTACATTGCACGGTACACTACAGCCCCATTGCAACCTTGTAGAACATCGCATGGTACACCATGGATACCAACCTGGTAGGCATAGTTCAACACAATGAACACCAAAATTCATACCCTAACACCACTGAGGCTATGACTGTGCTTCCACTATGCTTGTTGTACACTGTGTATCTTTTGAGACCCTTTGTGAATTAGCTACGCTCCCTCTTTCGGGGTGGTGCACTGTTGTTTTCAATTTATGTTGCATTTCTCAAGAATTTCTCTTTGGAATTTAATGTAACACTCATATTTCCTCACTTTTTCATACATATTTGCATGTTCATGTCACTATTCTTAGGCCGAGACACCTTGCTACACTCTAGCTTAGCCAAACCTGATGTTTACACATAACGTCATTCAAATCCTTCTTGCACACAATCATTTTAACACCACATAAGTCCCTATTTGATCAATAAGACCGTTCAGGGCACCTTGTTTCTATTTCCCAGCATGATCCTTGCATGAATTCAGGTTTGGCTATACGCCCATGAACCTCTCAGTGTTCTAGCCACCGATGTTTTTGGACGCTATAATTTTTGGCGTTAGAAGTAGGGCCTGAACCATTTCTGTCTACATTTTTGATTAGCACTTAGTCAAAACTCTGGATGTTCTAGAGAGTGTAACAAGTTCATAGAGTGTAGCAAGCATGAAAAGCTATAGCGTAGCAAGCTCTAGCATAGCGAGCATACCAAGCTCCATTGTAGCAAGTGTACCAAGCTCTAGCGTACCAAGTGTAGCACCAGAGTTGGCCATTTTTCATAGTTTTCATACTTAGCTTTTTTTCTACATTTTTATACTTAGTGTTTTTTTTTCTTGCATTTTTACACTTAGCCATTTTTCTATATTTTTATACTTAGCCATTTTTCTACTACTGGCAGACTTAGTTACTTTTTTGCAATTTTTAGATTTAACCATTTTTTGCAAAAAGAAACTCTCACAACCCAATCTATGAACATGAATCCAGATCAACCTTCCACATTGATGTCTAACACATTTGACACTAGGATCTAGCCAAAACATGCTGCACTAAGCCACGAACAATACAATTTTATTTGTGCCAAAATCCAAGTAGGACTACCAGTGGACTACTTTGATTTGGAGGCAAAATAGGAGTACGAAGGAGTCCATTAGAATGGACAAGAGTACAAGCCCTCCTTGTTTGACATAACCCACCTCATAGAGTCGTACCACTAGTTGTTGTCCTAGCTCATCCATGCAAACAAGCATGATGCAAGGACAACCTTTGAGGAAGCCTCACAGAAGAAGGAAGGTGAGTTTGAGGCCTACTCCAAACATGAGAGCCACCCCTACATCGTCTTCCAATGACCACTCCCTAGTACAACCCCTCAGTTTAGTCCATCCATCCTCTCTGAGATGGTGACCATGCTAATTCATCCTTCCTCGTAAGCAACTAATGCATTTTCCCAACACTATGCTCATGCAGGGGCCACCTCCCAGCCCTAGAAAACTCAGGTATCCTATGTCCCACTTGTCTTGTTGGCATCTGTGGTGTTTGTCTAACCTACTCATGTATGGCCTACTTCGATCACTGCACCCATCGCTCAACCAACAGATCAACAACCATCTGCTACGATGTTAAACTAGCAACAACTATCCGCTACAATGTTGAACTAGCAACATCCATCCACTATGACATCAAATTGGCAAACTCCACAACCAACAATTCTACCCTATGCTATGCAACCAACACAAGCCCAGCCAATGCAATTGGCTGGTGCATCCTCAAACTTGGATTAGGCATTCCAGCTAATCCAAAGCTTGATGGAGGAGAGCAACTGACTCAAAGCTACCTCCTTTGACACCATCAAGGTGGTGGAATTCTATTAAGATGATCCCATAAGTCTTATGGTACCACCTCTAACTCTCCCAATTGGGGTCCAGCTACCACAATTCACCAAGTACAATGATGAAGGGGACCCCAATGCACACTTGGTCATATTTTGATCTAAGTGCCTACTCCTTCAACCTTGGCCACATGCCATCATGCATGTGTTTCCCATGTCACTCACTGGCAAGGCCATAGACTGGTATCACATGCTACCCAAGGCCTTAATCTCCACTTTGGAGGATTTCATAAGCCAGTTTGTGATACACTTCAGGTACAGCCTAAATCCTGAAGCAACCCTCGACCAACTCATGTAGGTTAAGCAAGGGCCTCTAGAACCTGTGCCAAAATTCCTCCAATGTTGGAATGCTACATTGAGTAAAATGCATGAACCCCTAGCAAAGACACATCTACTGGCCATCTTCAAAGGTGCAGTGAGTGACTTCATCAAGTCTAAACTATATTATCTAGCCCCAAAGTCTCTTAGCTAAGCCTTTGCCCAAACAAAAGACATGGAGGAAGTAGCACAAGCTAGCAATGACCCAGCCTACATGGCCTATAGAAACCAACATGCTTGCAAGCAAAACACAATAGTGGAAATAATGGATGCAAGCACAAAAGCAACCAACTGGGGCTCGACAGCTAAGCAACCTAAGGCCCCAACTAACAAAACTGCCAACTCTGGCACCAACTCACCTACATCAATAGGGGCTACCCCAAGGTTCAACTTTGAGCATAAGGATCATTCAAGGTACACACCACTACTGATGGAACCCTCTAAATTATTGGAGCAACTCCTAAAAGTTAGGAAAATCCAATAGAAACACGTATCAAAGATTGCTTGCCAAAAACATGATAGGTACTACGAACTGGTGAGGAACCCTACCTCAGCAGTACCAAACGAGCCCCCAGTTCCATGATACTTCAAGTTGGACCAATACTGTCATTACCACCAGTTGTCCAGTCATAGTACAGACAACTATCATGCTTTGTATAATGACCTACAAAGAATGATAGAACGGGGCCAATTGGTACTCGACATGGTGAATCAATCCAACACAAACGATGCCTCCTATGTCATAAATTCCATTAGCATAGGTGGCAAATCTAAACCTATGCAATAACCTTTTGTGATCCATGTGCCTTCTAGCAAGACAGGGATCCCCTTGGCCTCCACAAACAAGAGGCCTCCCTTTGTTATCAAAGTACCACCTCCAACATTCACAACACCCTTTTTGGTCAAGGTCCCAAACCAACCATTTGCTAAGACATTAAACTAGCATGACGCAACAACAACAATTGCTAAATAGCCTTTTTTCATCAAGGTGCCACGATGAGTTGGCCTTGTAACAACTCCTAAACCATCATTTATCATAAGGGTGCCACAACATGATGGCTCCTCACCTACTTGAAGCCCAATAGTGGGCAACATCTCGGTCCCTCCTCCTTCAAGGGCTAACCCCACTAGTAACCTAGGTAGGCCTACCAAATGGTAATGCAAGAAGACAAATGAGTGCCTCGCAACCACCATGGCCAAATTTAAGGCCATAACCAACAAGAAACAACTATAAACTAGTCCCTTGCCCCTAAGTAGACCAAGAAACTCAAGCCCAAGTCCCCTATCTGAGAGATTTGTCTCTCAAGCCACATAGAGGAAGTCAAGGCCAACACAATGGCTAACGACAAGAAATTCATAGCTACACTAACCTAGGTGAAACAAACACTCAAGCAAAAGAATACAACGTTGAGCTCATATGACCTAGTCATGATCTCATCTACTCATTACCAAGCCTTGGCACGAATGTTGGCCTCCTTTCCTATTACAAAGGACATACCTATAGATGAGGCATTAATCCATGCTATGATGTTTCCCCCTACACCACAAGAATCAAGTTCAACACCCCTAGTGTTCTGCAATGATGCAGTCAAGGTTAACCCTGAATGATGGGAGGTTACTATAGCTCCACTGTCCATTAACATATGTGTTGGGTAGTGTACAATCCGTAGAGTACATGTTGATGATGGTGTAGCAACAAACATAGTCTTATACTTCATCATGGACAAGCTAGGCCTGGTAGATGAAATTAGGCTAACCAAAATCATGTGTCTAAAATCCTTCAATAGGTCACACGTCGCTATCAAGGGTAGAAGCAACCTAGCCTTCATGGTAGGAAAGCAATTCCCCACCAGTGTAGATTTCACTGTCATAGAGGAGATGCTAGGTTTTAACATGATTCTAGGTAGGCCTTGGCTAGCCCAACTACGGGCTGTCTCCTCTCCCATCCACCAAGAAATCCACCTTCCATATGAAGGTGGTTAAGTTATCATCCATGGTGATAACACCTCCTCTCTAACTATCCACGACATAGACATGGCACAAGTTTTAGAAGAAGAGTTTCTTGGGGGTACACCTATGATAACCAACGTAGCACCTAAGGTTAACACACCCGAACAAGTGGTTGAAGCCAAGACCTCCTAGAGGATCCTAAGCCTTGCACACCCCCTAATCCACACCTAATTAGGAAGAAACTATGTGATCAAGACTTTTCCTTGGCCAAAAACACATTAAGCACCAGCTCACCCCTTGCCTTGATTGGCTATGCATTTTTGATTTTTTCTTGGGTTTCATTTGTTCATGCATTTACATTTCACTTGCTTGCCTATTATACACACTACTTCACTTTGTTTATGCATTTCTACTTTGTTTATAGATCCATCTACTTAACTTATGCATTGCATTTGAAAAACAACAAAAACATATGATCGAAAAGGCCTTAAACTAGCCTATGGCCTGAGACAGCCTAAAACTATTAATTTTTGCACTACTTTCCTTGCACTTGTGCATTTCAACTCTATTTATAATAGTTTCCACTTTATGTTGTTTTTCTAGTTGATTTTTTTTAGGATCTTGTAGGCACACGACATGACTATGCATGAAACATCGCACCTTACACAAGAAAAGGTAAACACTAGTTCACTATGACTATAAATTGGCATAGATAGTCTGCTATGACTATAAACTAGCACAAATAGTCTGCTATGACTATAAATTGGCATAGCTCATCTTTGGGTCATGACGTTAAACTAGCACAATAATTTATCCTTGTGTCATGACACTAAATTGGCACAACATCCACTATTTGCTACGACATTAAACTAGCATCCAACAATCTACTAGGACTATAAACTAGCACATCACAGCCTGCCAGGACCTTAAACTGTGTTCACAGTCTACTAGGACTTTAAATTGGTATGTTGGTGATCTTTTGGAGCACTTGCCATTAATGTGGCCTTAGTGGCATTCATAGCATCATCGTCTCCCATCATTCTCATGATCTTTTGAAGCACTTGCCATTACTGTGGCCTTCAAAGGACTTGTAACATCATCGCCTTGGCACTTTCACTAGCTTCCTGAGCACTTTCAACTAGCACAACATTTGACACATTTACAATATCTTTGCATCTAGCACATGCAACATCTTCACATCAGGCATTTACACTTGCATTTCATGTTGTGTGGTTTGCTTGTCTTCTCAGAGTTGTGTTTATAGGATGAAGCCTCGAAGGTGGTTATGTAGAGATGCATCTCATTGAAGTAGCAAGTTATCACATTGCTCTGATGTGCATGATTGGACTAGTTAAGTCACTCAAGAGTGCACATCCCCCTCATCCTTGTTATAGCCTATGCATATCCACTTCTTCATTCCAATATCCTCTCATTCCCCACATACTCATGATTTCACATCCCTCTAGCATACACATTATGATGCACATGGAATTCTCTTTACATCAATTGCTAAACTCATGATAGACGTAATGCAACTTGTTCCATGGGGAGCCTTTCTAGGCTAGTCAAAGCCCTAAATGGATGTAACACAACTCATCTTGTGTAGGAAACACCTATCCTACAGATGCGATGTGGATGCATTAAAACAAAGCCCATTTTCTCGATGACCAACTTGTAGCTAACATTTAGTAGTAAGCCGAACCCAAAGAAGGTTCACCTCATAATAAAGAGAGAGAGAGAGAGAGAGAGAGAGAGAGAGAGAGAATGGGGAAAAGCATATCCCCAAGGAAATTGACAATGTTGTAGCTTCGTAATTGGCCCAACCTTAGCTTGACTTTGACACTCTCATAAGCACTCCAACGAGAGGTCAACGTTTCAGGGGCAAACCACTTCATGGCATGGTCACTGTCAGTCGTACTGAATTTGCATCTTACATCATGATCCACTATTTGAATTTCATTTCCACCATTTAAATTTAATCTCCCTAGCATTGCCTATATCCCTTGTCCCTCAACATAACCTTATTCTCATACCAGTCTTGAGCATGGTAAAATGACATCCGATCTTTTACCAACGAGTGATGTTGGTGGCATGTATACTGTGGTGTTTTGTAATTCTTTGTCGATGTCTCTCTGGCCACTCCTCTAGATGTCAACAAAGAGGGGCCATTGAAACACCACAAAATTTTGAATCTCAGCATCTTGACTACAAATTTGGCCAAGTGTCAAAATGGTGGCACTTTGCCCATATTTTTCCAAGTGTTGAGTGTAGTCAACTCCAACTGCTAGATTTACAAAATTTTTCTAAGTGTTAGAATATGGCAATTTTTGTAGATTTACATGTCAAGATATGTAGCATAGCACCATGTCACATTGTGTAATGTAGCGTAGTGTAGCACCTGGTCATGCTATGCAGCGTAGTGCAGCATAGCATCATGTCATGCTATGTAGCATAGCACAATGTAATACTTGGTCACGCTATGCAACGTAACACAATGTAGCACCATGTCACGCTGTGTAGCATAGCGCAACATAACACCATGTCACATTGTGTAGCGTAGCATAGCATAGCACTTGGTCACGCTATGTAGCATAGTGTAGTGTAGCACCATGTTAGGTTTTGTAGCATAGTGTAGCGTAGCACCCTATCCAAGGTAGCAGCCAACGTCCCGTGTCCCACATGTAACATGGAAACAGTGTAGTAGACAGTGTCCTATGTCTCGCAGGTAACATGGAATAGGCCCAACAACAAACATCCCATGTCCCACATGTAACATGGGACGAGCTTAGTAGATAGCATCCCATGTCCCATGTGTAACACGGAACAGGCCCAATAGCAAACATCCTGTGTCCTCCACGTAACACAGGACAAGTGTAGTAGCCAACATCTTGTGTCCTACACGTAACATAGGATGAGTGTGGTCCCACCCACCATACTACCATGTGGCACCTGATCCACATTTTGGGCTAACCCTAGCCCTATAAATGTCCCTATGCCCTCTTCTGAGGAGAGGAGGGGGGTTGGTTTCCATTTTTCACTAAAAGGTAGTTGGCACTTCCTTTTGGCATTTGGCACTTTGGCATCTTGGCACTTAGCTCTATGGGCAAACAAGACCTAGAGCACACCAAACTACTAGGGAAGCATAGCTACAATCCATGGTACACTATAGCCCCATTGCAGCCATGTAGAACATCGCATGGTACACCATGGCTACCAACCTAGTGGGCATAGTTCAACATAGCGAGCACCAGACTTCACACCCTAACACCACCGAGGTTGTGACTGTGCTCCCACTGCACTTGTTGTACACTATGTATCTTTTGAGATCCTTTGTAAATTAGCTATGCTCCCTCTTTTGGGGTGGTGCACTACTGTTTTCAAATTATGTTGCATTTCTCAAGAATTTCTCTTTGGCATTTAGCGTAACACTCATATTTTCTCACTTTTTCATACATATTTGCATGTTCATGTCACTGTTCTCAGGCCAGGACACCCTGCTACGCTCTAGCTTAGCCAATCCTAATGCCTGCTCATAACATAGTACAAATCCTTCTCGCACACAGTCGTTTTAACACCACATAAGTCCTCGTCTAATCAACAAGACCATTCAGGGCACCTCATTTCCATTTCCCAACATGACACTCACACAGATTCAGGGTTAGGTTGTACACTCATGAACCTCTTAGTATTCCAGCCACCAACGTTTTTGGATGCTACAAGAACTACTAATTGATTTTCTTCTAGTAGGTTGAGATTCATTAGTCTTTCTTTTTGTGCTAGACTCAAGTCAAGGTTGAGGTCATAGGCTGTTGAAAGTGTACAAAGCTTAGATTGAATAGGAAGTGTTGGTAAGTTTCCATACAAAAGCTTGTAGAAAGAGTAGCCTATAGGAAGTTTCCATGTTGAGCAGTAGGCCTAAAGGGCATCATTGAGTTTTGTGCTTTAGTCTTTCCTATATTTGCTGATAGTTCTTATTAGAGTCCTTGTGATTTCCCTATTAGTAACCTCAGCTTGACCATTAGCTTAGGGGTGGTAGGGTATTGCATGAGCTTTCAAAAAGTAGTGTTTATAAAGTGAATTCCATTATTAGAAATTAATGCACTTGGCACATCGAACCTATTTACAAAATTTTCTTATACAAACCAAGCAGCAATAGAAGATGTATAGTTGATGACGATTGTTGCTTTTGCCCATTCTGTACAATAGTCAACAACGACTATGATGTACACCTTTTCATTTGACATGGGCGTGATGGGACCTATGAAATCAATGCCCTAGATGTCGAAGGATTATAGTGTTTGAATTCATTGTTGAGGTCCCTCCATTTGAGTAGTCATTCCATCATCTCGTTGGCATTGCTCACAAGAGCAGATGTAATGGTAAGCATCCCTAAAGATTGTTGGCCAATAGTACCTTGCCATTAGGATTTTAATGGCCATGCATCTCCTAGCATAGTTTCCTCCACAAGGACCTTCATGAGAATCTTGGAAAACACATAATTGATCGACATTAGGAACACACCAATGAATCAGGCCATTAGTGCACACCTTGTAGAGATGTCCATTGATCTCCATGAAGTGTTTTACCTGGTGAAGAAACTATTGTTTCTTTTGATGATCCAACCCTTGTGGCATCTCTTGGGTGAGAAGATAGGTGAGAATGCCATCATACTATTTAGGCTTATTGGGTAATTGTTCAATTATAGCCCTAGCAAAGAGGAGTTCATCCCATTGCAACTAAGACAAGTGATCAAAGATCACATTCTCAGTGCCTTTTCAATCTACCATCGCAAGATTGAATTCTTGCAAGATCACCAGCCACCGTACGATATGGGGGCTTATTGTTGGCTTGTTCATTAGGAAGCAGATGGTACTATGGTCTGTGTGGATGAACACCTTATATCCAAGCAGATAATGCCTATATTTCTCTAAAGTAAACACCACTACAATCAACTCTTTTTCTATAGTGGTGTACTTTAGTTGTGCACCCACAATGCTTTGGCTGGCATAGTAGATATAGTATGGACTTTTCTTGTCATATAACTATGTAAGCACAACTCCCAAGGCATAATTTGATGCATCTATCATGATATGAAATGGTCTAGACTAGTCAGGTGCTTGTAGGATTGGAGTTTGTACAAGTTTCTCTTTTATCTATTGGAATGTTTTTTCACATTCCATGGTCCAGATAAAGGGAGCATCTTTCTTAGCTCTAACAACATTTTTGTGATCTTAGAGAAATTCTCTATGAATCACCAATAGTAGCCAGTATGTCCAAGGAATGATTAAATGTCTTTAACAATTTTTGGTTGGTAGGTTATTCCTTGGACAACCATTATTTTCTTAGGGTCTACCTCAATTCCTACTTGTGATATTCTATGCCCCAATATAATGCCCTCTTGAACCATTAAGTGACTTTTTTGCCAATTGAGCTACAAATTAGTTTCAACACCATTTTAGCACTTGCTCAAGGCAGTCTAAGGCTTGTTCAAATGTATCTCCATAAGTGGAGAAGTCATCCATGAAGACTTCCATACCACTACTAATCTGTTGTTGAAAAATGCTTAAAATTAGGTGTTAGAATGTAGCAGGAGCATTGCATGGACCAAATGGCATCTTGCAATATGCAAGAGTTCCTCAAGTACTCATGATGTTTTCTTGGCTTGGTCCTTTGGTGTAATTTAAATTTGGTTATAGCCACTATAACCACATAGAAAGTTGTAGTAGTAATGCCTAGATATTGTGTCAAGCACCTGATCAAAAAATGATAATGGAAAATGATCTTTGAATGTTGCCATATTCAGTAACTGAAAATCAATATAGACTTGCCACTTGCCACCTTTCTTTGGCACAATTATGACTAGACTAATCCACTTACTATCTACAATGGTATAAATGAACCCCATCTTGAGGAGTTGTTCAATTTCCTTCTTGATGATCTACTTCAATTTGGGATTCAATCATCTCTATGACTATCTTTTTGGCTTCATAGTTGGATCAGTGTAGATGTAATGTTGGCATATCCTAGGATCAATTCCTGTGAGTTTAGGATATGACCAAGCAAAATTTGTTGATCATTTTTCAACTACCTTTAACAACATCGTTTTCTACTCTAGAGCAAGATTTGCATTGATTATGATCAGCTTTTCATTTTTCAAAAACACATATTCAATTTCGGCTAGTAGCATTTTTAGTTCAAGGGGCTCTTACTTGAAATTTTTAGGAATTTCCAACTCTCCCCAGTGAGTATCATCATTTGCATGATCAAAGAGTTGATGATGAACTTGCTTGAGTTTGTCCATGCCTATGACATATGCACATGTTAGACTCTTAGTTGGTTCCATGAAAAGTGTGCTACTCTTAGAATTAGTAGCCAACCATTGGGTGCCCTCCTATTTTGTGGTTGCTGCATACAGAAACCTTTGAATTTCTACTTCTGGTGCACATTGCTTGCATGTAGAGATAGATGCTTACGTTATAGCCTAGAGTTTTTAAACACAATTACACATTGTATCATTGTATGCGATGCATGGAACTCTCCTCTTATCGATATTTCTAAATGTATTTTCTTTGGATATTTCTAGGAAAAGATCTTTGATACCCATTCTAGCATCAATGGTGCTTAACTATGCCATTTCCATGATAATTGAAAAATCCCCTTTGCAGTTCTCCACCTTGATCACTAGGAAATAAATAGGATAAGACCACCCATAGATAGTGGTTACAATATTTTCTACTAGTGCCAATGGAATAGTGATGGATTTTTCTACCAATTCTAATCTTATATTACTCTTCTTGAGAGGAGGCAAGTTCCATGCAGTGTACATCTCATGATAAATTAAATTGATACTAGAATTTGAGTTGAGAAGAGCCTTGCATGATTCATTTTCAACAATCTGAAAATAAATCAGAGGAATTCTAGGATCGGCTAATTTCTTGGAAATGTTTCTAGCATGGATCGAATCAGATACAGTGTGAGTAAACATTATAGTATGGATCCTAGGTAGATTTATGCTTAGTTTTCTATATTACCATTGAGTTTATTTGAAGGTATATGAGCCTTGGTGTTTCCAAAGATCAACAAACTTCTAAACTCAAGTTTGAAAGAACTCCTTTGTTCCTATGGTTCCAATCACGAGACTGAAGGAAGCATTAGCAGTCCTAAATGATCACCAAAAGATACTACACTAGTTCCATCCATGAAATTCAATCGAATTACATGTGAATGCTTATGATTCATATGGTTTGGCATAGGGGATACCTGCTACTCATCATATGCTAAGAGATGTACCTTAGATTGGTTGTTGTAGGTAGTTTTTATTTATTAGTTGTAAGTTATAGGTTCAATAAGGGTTGTAGAGTGGTATAGGTTGTAGGGTTCAATAGTAGGATCATAATTTAGATTTTACATATAGGGTAGAGTTGTTAAGTAGGATGTTAGGTATTAGGGGGCATTCATTAGTTTGTTAGAATAATGGTAAGACTCTTGATTTAAAAGCTCCAAGTCATGGATTCAATTTTGGTGAACAATGTTGAGTTATAAAGTTCTAATTAGAGTGTATAACTTAGGGTGTACCTATATTATGATCATTTTAGGATTTTAAAACCCCTCCACTACACCCCCTCCCACTTTCCCCATCCAAAAACCCTAGTTTGTTAGAATGAGGTGTTAGCCTAGTGGTATGGGTCTTGGCTTGGTAACCCTAGGTTATAGGTTTGATTCTACTAGGTAATAGTAAGTTATAAGCTTCTATGATAAGGGGGATGGGTTTTGGAGCCCCTAAATAATTGTAGGAGGATTTATGTTGGAATCCCAAATAAGTGAAACATAGGTCCATCCCAAGATATATATTCCAATTAGAACTTTATGTAACTTAGCATTATCCACTAGAATCAAACCCATAACTTGGAGCTTCCAAGTCAAGTGTCTTACCACTAGACTAACACCTCATTGTTTTTCCAAATAATTGTAATATAAGTATACCCCATGATATATAACTCAACATTACCCACTAGAATCAAACCCATGACTTGGAGCTTTCACATCAAGAGTCTTAGCACTAGGCTAACACTTCATTATTATGCATAGTTTATTGTTGGTTACAAGGGGTACATGTTATGCATAGGTTCTAGGTTCAATACAAGTTTTTTTATTAGAGAAATTAGGCTATTTTATTAGTTTGTTTAAAATTTTATTGTTGTTAATTCTTTAGTTAGTTATGTTTATGTTTTATTATTTTATTTTTTTCTTTATGTTGCAAGGGTGTATAGGTTAGAGGTTGAATATAGGTTATACATTAACTNTTTTTTTTTTTTTTGGGTGGGCGTGAGGGTGGGGGGGTGTTGGGGGAGGAGGTGTGTGTGGTATGGGTGGTTTGGAGGTAGTTGTAGTGTTGTGGGGGAATGTGTTGGAAGACAAAACTATTATTCATCCCTAAGATGTATAATCAAATTAGAACTTTATAATTTGGTTATTATTTTTAGGGAATGCAATGGTTGCTGATGAGTGGTGAGGTACCCCCTACACCCAACTATACGAATACAAGCATGTACGCATGATCTAGTCAAACTCCATAGATAGCCTAGTTGTGGTATCTAGATAGTTACACATTGATCGCAGTTCACTATCTTCCCACCTGGACTAGTATCTACTTTTTCATGTATGGTTTAGTCTAGAATGAGGTGTATGATATGATTTGTAACACTAGGCTACTCCTAGAGACAATGGAAAATAATCTTGATTAAACTAATAAGCAATAGAAAATGGAGTCTAAGCTAGCCTAAGTGCAATGAGTATTAGTTCTTAATCATCCATATACATCTTGGACCTCATGTACTACTTATGGGATTACCAAANACTTAAATGCTCATGATTAAGTCGTATTCGTTCCGTAGTTAACAACAAGAATAGTAAATGATGGTAAAGAAATATTAACTAAGAAAATAATAAATAACAATAACAATTAAATAATTAAAACTAATTGAATGCTATAATGATGGAGTAATCTTGATCTTTATTGCCAATCATGTGTGTGTCCAAGTATGTCACACTCAAATAAATATTTTGTACAATTACATGCATCACACTATAGGCATGCACTTGGGAAAATAATCTAACTCCTGTAGAAACAAACCACAAGAGCTTTGCTACAGCTTGAATAAAAGGTGCCTAAATGTGATGGGTGCATGCATATTTATAGTGGAAAATGAACTCTACATTGACGAGGCCACATAAACGTGTGGAAAGATGCATCGACAGGGTCATGATGATGTGGCGTGTTGACGGGGCTTCGTCAATGTGGCCCAGTCGACATTGTCCACTGGATGCTTCATCATACCCACACAACTGAATAACAAATCATCCTCAAGTCAAAAAAATGATAACAAGTGCAATTAATTACACAGTGGATAGGTATGGGATTATTGACTACTAGGAATTTACTCATGCCATAGTGTGGAATTAAACAAAACAAAATTGGGACACAAACACAGAGTGTAGAATGCAAAATTATTGGAACTCATGTGGTTCTTGGTAGTGGTGGCTCCTCCATGGGCCTCTTCCCCTTATCTTATGCTCCAAGATTTGGAAATGGATGTCTCTAGATGAGCACTTGAAGCTTTTCTTCTTCGATCTAGGGATCATGTGTCATCCATGCTAATGTTCCTATATTTGATGGAGTCGGCAGCTCCCATGGGCACGGTAGTTGTGGGAACATCTGATTGGCCTGGACATACTATGCTGCAAATAGCCATCATTCCTCTTCATAGGCTCTGTCCCTAACCTCTCCACCTTTTTCTTGGTCAGTGATTGTGCCTCTTTCTTTACATGTTCTACAGGAGGTCCTTGGCCTTTGCCTCCTCTCGGGCATTTAGTTGCACCTTAAGAAGGTCCTCCTTGCTATCCTCTTTTTAGGGACCATGTGTAATCACACAAGGACTAATTGTTAGTAAGGTTGTTTAAGGAAATTTAGTTATCTTATACCTTAATCATTTCTTTTAATAAATGTTTAATTCATTGCTTAGTGTGATTCTAGAGTTAGAGATTTTTCAAGGAAGGTGCCCTAAAAGTTTAATGTTGGACCTAATCTATTTAGGTGACACATAAAAAGAACATGTACTAATTCTAAGGAATGTTTAATAAAATGATGACAAAGGAAAGAATAGATTTGGAAGTGGAGCACTCAGAGGGTATAAAATTATGCAGTGATGTGCAATAAGTATAAATTACAAAATTCACGCAAGTGGGCCCTCCCCAAAGCAAGTTTCTACCTATCATGCCCTCCAAATAATTAGTCACTTGAGACTTAATAGCATAGAACAACACCACGGGTAATGAGTCACATGAGTGTTTTATTCATAGATGAGATTACCCATAAAAATATAAAAAGATAAAACAAAAAATTGAAAGATAAAAAACTGAAAAACAAAAAATTAAAAAATTGTAAAATTGAAGAAAAGGAAAAACGTTTATTAATTCTACCTGTTAGAATGGAGGATATCCCCCCTAACTAAACTTTTGAGCATGGCTAGAATTAATAAATGGAAAATGCGGATCCATGCATGTTGGAAATATTAGAGCCTGGTCATGTCCAAACCACTAGGTGTCTTTTGATGTGGTGTCTAGAATGTACCCAAATTGGGGTGCACACACTTGATTAAAGTAGGCATAGTAGGGCAAATTATAAGATGTGATCATGTGATAAGAAGCTAATCGACCATGAAAATTGTGACCATAAGATGGTATGCAAGGATCGATATGTCTCCCCACATTGTTATATTCATTAGGCCACATGGTTGTTATAGTGTTGATGGGTGGCCCTATTAAGGTAGCAGGAGGTGTTGAGTTCAAAGGAGAAGGTGCATTACAATGCTGGACTTGTACTAAGTTCGTTGATGTAGTGGTTTCAAAACCATGCTATCTCTTCCTATGGTCATGCCTAAAGAAAGGACACTTTTAACGTTGTGGAGGGCCTCCACTGCTATTGATAGTAGTAGCACAAGTAACATTCGTGGGTTGGTGCTGTGGTGCAAAACATTCTAATACAACTGGTGGCAATGTAGAAGGAGGTGAATGATGAGAATATTGAGGGCAAGGAGAAGTGCAAGGAACATGAGATGGTGATCTTGTTGGAGAGGATATGGATTGATAATACTTAGGAGAATGATAATGATGTGGTGAAGTAGTGGATGTTGACATAGTTGGGGAAATAGAATGTTGGACATAATTAGTGCTTGAGTTCGGATGGTAGGAATGGTGTGACTAGTTTGATGATGGCCTCCCCCACAATTGGGGCTCTTTCCACTGTGGTTGAACACGGTATTTTTGTATGAACTTTGGATATAACATTCCTTCCCAATGCTCACTTAAATGTGACAAGATTGGGCATTGACCTTTGGGATGATTGTACAAGAAAATATTACATTGATACATATGATTGGTAGTTGAGTTCTTATCCTTATTCTCTTCAACCCTTCTTTCTGATTGTCTATTAGTGCTCTATCTTGTTTCTTGGTTCATCATGGTTCTACCTCTAATAGTGTTGGCATATTCTCCAAATGTTTCATGTATCCATTTTTTCATCTTATTGATCTTTGCCTCAATTTCATCTAGTGATTATAGTATTGGCAAAGATGATTTCACCTCCTTGAGATGAGTTGATGTCTCCTCTTTATGATCATGAACCTTTACTAATTCAAGATTTTGGTCTCGTTGAGAACTTTCAACATTCTCCCATTTATCCATTTCTCCTTCTTCTTTCGCTACTTGCTTAATAAGCTCTTGGAATTGGTGGGTTTGTAGCTCGTATAGTTGACCTTGGGCATACATCCCTAAGTTTTCCCTTGTTTCATTATGAAGCCCATCCATGATATGGTACATTAGCCTTTTCTTGGAGAATCCATGGCCTAGGCAATTGTTTAACAATGAAATATTGCATATTTCATCTTTTTGAGGCCAAAAAATGCCTCATAATTTATTATAGCCTCACTTATCAAGTAGAAAAAGTTGTGGCATGTTTATATTTGGGCTTGAAAAGGCTAAGCATGCCTTGGAAACTACCAAATTTGGGGTTTTCATGGGTTTTATGTTGGTCACAGCCAAAACTATGTTGAGATGGCCTATAGCCAATGTAGGAATTGTTGGGCTTTTATTTTCACAAGGAAAACATAGTTTCCATGAACCCAATGTCATTTTCCAAGGCTAGCATAATTTTGGCAAAGCTCATGTAGTTTTCAAAGCTAGTTTGCTTTTTATAGCACTCATCATATTTTTGATGGCCTTGGTGCATCAAACTTATCATAAGTGAAAAACTAAATTGGAATTAATGACCTACCATACTTGTAAATTACATCAATCTATCAACAATCATGGTAGAAGACTGTAGCTTCAAATCAGCAACTATATGACCTATAAAAACAAAATTTGAACACATTAAATAGATGTTTCAACTCTTAAATGTTTGGCACTTTTGAGACTTTTGGGAATACTAGTAATCAATTGAGCATTGGAGACTCTTAGAGCAATTGCATAGTAGTGAAAAGTCATAAAACCTTTCCACCATTTGTTGAATCAATGTAGTAGATCTTAGCCAAAGGACCAACAAGGAATTTTGGAAGTTGAAGCTTGGAAGCACCTGGATCATGAAATCGACTACAAAACACAACTTGCTAGTTTTCACCAAACTTCAAGCACCATTTGAGAAATTCCTTGTGCATTGAGGCACATACTTGTAAACCTTTGAACTCTATTCTAGTAGCATTTCTATTATTTCAATAAAAATTAGCAGTTCATTAATTTGTGCAAGTTTATTTCAAGTCTAAATTTTTTCTTTTATCTTGGATTAGATCTACATTCTTTGTTAAATTTAATTTTACCATTTACACTTTTCAAGTCCTTAGGTGATCAACAAGACCATCCAAGGCACCTTGAATCCTCTTTCTCGGAGGCTATTTAGATCCAAGGTTAAACTATTTTCATTGGAGATCTTCAGTTTTTTTCTAGTATTAAATTTTTCTAGTGTAATAGTTTCTGGTGCTAGAAGGAGGACCTCTGTGCAAATTCTTTACCTAATTTAACCTATCTTTTTCATAGCCAATATTTGCAACTTTAATCCTTCAAAAAATGCATACAAACCTACCAGAAAAATAATGTTTCCATCCATCCTCTTGTAACTAATACCCATTGTAGTAGTTGTAGTTAGTTTTGGTGTTACTATAAAATTCATAGTAGTTGCTATACTTTTGGAGGCTAGCATAGTTTCTTAGGAAACCTGCAACACTTGGTTGTTAAAACCTGGCCTTACTTTTTCCAAAGGCTAGTGTATCTTTTCTAGCTATCACCACTTGCAACTGCAACAAATTTTTCTTTGGGCTTTACTACAAGTCCAATGTAGTTTTTTAAAATCAGCTTACTTTTATTGGCAAAAATAACACTCTTGCTCCCATAAAACCAATGTACTTTTCAAAATATTTCCACTAAATCTTTGGAAAAAATAATACATTTCCTATCACCACTAAAGCCAGCACACTTTTCTAAGGAGAAACTATATCTAGGGTATTTTGGCTAGGCAAATTAATTAATTTTTTCCAACTCCTTAGCATATTTCTTGTTGGCAAAGCCAGCATAGTTATTTTCCTACAACTAAAACCAATACATCCGTTATCATTATAGTGTACCTTCCATCTACACTACACCTGTAGTTGTAGTTCCAACCATTTTTATAGTCACAACTATTTAAACAGTGGATAATTATACTTGTTGGAATTTTGAGTTCAAAACTAAATTAAACTCTTATCAATGCATTCTAGTAAATCAACTGTACTGCCCATCAACTTAACCGATATGATCATCAATCAAGATGTTGTAAGAGTCTATGATCCAAAGGATCCAATTGTGGTTGAGCATAGATAATTACTTAGATAGAGGGGCAAGGGTCCAGATTTTGTTGTCATAGATGAAAATTATTATAACTTCATATCTGTCAAGATCTAAGCTGGCTTGCTTATCCCACATGTAGAATCTAAGTTCAAGTGTGACTTTGAGCTAATTCATAGTAATGGGAAAGAATACATTCCTTCCCATTATGATAAAATTCCACTAACCAAGATACATTCAAGTATACTAGACCAACTCATCAATATGAATTAATTAAGTTAGAAGGCCAATTTTGAGAGCCAACATGAGGAACAAGATGAGTTCAAACTTGAACCTAAGCACAATAATTTCATTGGGATCCTTTTCCAACAATTGGCTCCCTAAGCCATCACACCCAATTCAACTTCTCCTACCTCTTTTGTAAGATAGGTACCTCAACCCTCTTACCCTATTTACCTTACTATGTTTGGGCCAACATCCATCATAGTCGTCCACCAGGCACAATATGTGCTCCAATATACTTCCCTTTTCGCCTCCATGCCTTTTTCCATGTAGCCTCGATCTGCACAGTCATCAATTATGGTATTCACCACAACACACCCCTTCTGATCCTAGTGGACCCCTCAATGGGACCCTATGAAACTTAGACATTTCACACCCTACTTTCCCCTTTTGTCCCTCAACTACTTACTCCAATGTCATTTTCACTATTCAATCCTCCTACAATCATGATAACCCAATCCCTTCCATCCTTTCCATAACCCATTGTGAGGACATAGGTCTCTCAACTTACTCCACAACCATTTTTTCAAACCCCACAACCCACTGGAATGCCTTAAGGCTTGGATCAAGCCTTCTAAATAATCTAAGACCTTATAAAAGAGTTATGTATGCTTAAAGCTTTAACTACATAGATAGCCAAGATAATGGATTTTTATTAGGATGATCCTATCAGCCTAGTTTTCCCACAAATAATTCTTCCCCCTAGCATTCTCATACCCTAGTTTACCAAGTACAATGATGAGGGTGATCCCAATGCTCACCTTATCACCTTCTACTCTGAGTGCCTATTACTACAAGCTTGGCCTTATACCATAATGAGAATCTTTCCTATGTCTCTTACTAGGAAGACCTTAGATTGGTACCATGCATTGTCCCAAAGGTCTATAGGCTCACTTAAAGAATTGATTTTACAATTTATGAACTATTTTAAGTACAACTTGAAACTAGATACCAACTTGGACCAATTGATGGAAATCAAATATTCATCCAAAGGTGGAATGCTCTATTGAATGAGATTCCCAAACCTATAGACAAAATCCACCTTCTAGTCATCTTCAAGAGGATAGTCAATGACTTCATCAAGTCTAAACTTTATGACCTAGACTTGCAGTCACTCAGTCAAGCCTTCTCATAGACCAAGAACATAGAAGATGTTGTTGAGACCAATCATGACTCATCTACATGACGTGTGAAAATCAACATACACTGAGGGAAAAGGAAAAGGGAAGATGAAA
>MNCI01032310.1:240691-263161 GCA_015680685.1 Gnetum montanum | reverse complement strand
CTATAACCATCTAGAAAACTGTAGTAGCAATGCCTAGATATTGTGTTTAACACCTAATCAAAAAATGGTAATGAAAAATGATCCTTGAATGTTGCCATATTTAGTAGCCAAAAATCGATGCAGATGTGCCACTTATCACCTTTCTTTGGCATAATCACAAGTGGACTGACCCACTCACTATCTGCAATGGGATAAATGAACCCCAACTTGAGGAGTTATTTGATTTCCTATTTGATGATTTGCTTCAATTTGGGATTCAATCACCTTTGTGGTTACCTCTTTTGCTTCATGGCTAGGTTAGTGTAGATGTGATGTTGGCATATCCCAGGATCAATCCCTCTAAATTCAAGATATGACCAAGCAAAAGCAGCTAACCATTTTTCAACTACATTCAACATCATCTTTTTTTTATTTTGGAGCAAGATTTGTATTGATTATGATCAACTTCTCATTTTTTAAAAACACATATTCCATTTCGACTAGTAGCATTTTTAGTTCAAGGGGCTCTTGCTTGAGATTTTTAGGAATCTCCAACTCTCCCCAATAAGTATCATCATTGACATCATCAAAGAGTTGGTGATGAACTTACTCAAGTTCATCCATGCTTGCAACATATGCACATGTTGGGCTCTCAACTGATACCATGCAAAGTGTGCTACTCTCAGAATCACCGATCAACCACTTAGTGCACTCCTTGTATTAGCCAAAAACATCAGTGGCTAGAACAGTCACGTCGAGGGGTCTATGGCTATGGTATAGCTCTAACCGTGCTCCCGTATGAAGGGTCATCATTGGAGGGGAAAAACATAGGTGAAGTGCCAGGGATGATCTTATTAATCAAACCAAAACTTATGGAGTGTTTCAATGAATGGGTGCTAGAGGTTTGCATGATGTTTTTGGTGGTATCAAGACCGACTAAGCTAAGATTGCAATGTACCTACAAATAGTGCAAAATAGTGTAATTTTGAGGCTATGCTTTGGGACTACACTCTCCCCTCTTTCGAGTGGAATTGAGCATAGGTACAATCTTGGGAGATAGGGGGTGCAAAAGAGATGCAAGTTGCTAATCTTGGTTGCTAGAGGGGTGTCAAAGCTGAGATAAAGATTGGTGTTGAGCTTTGGAAGCTTTTGGAGGCTATCCTACATTGCTATTCCAGCTACACTCTAGAGCATAGCCCAATAGTTAGGCAAATTCTACAAAAATTGAAGTCCAATGCTAGCTATGCTAGCTACGCTCTAGAGCATAGTAGGAAGAGTGAGAGCATAGCACTAACACTTAGAAAAAAAATTGGCAAAACTTGCAATCTTCATCTAGGTTATATTGGCTATGCTATGGAGCATAGTAGGAGGGATAGCTTTAGGAGTTAGAAAATCTACCAAAATGCCTCTTCCATGATGAGCTAACTTGATAGCTTCTAGCTTAACACTTAGGCAAAATTGGCCACTGAAGTGCATGCTACACTAGCTATACTCTAGAGCATAGCAGAGGTAATGGAAGTGTAGCATAACACTTAGAAAAATTTTACAACTGCTATTGACACTTAGAAAATTTTGCAAATCTAGTTTTGTGCTACATGTTATGCTAACTACACTTTGACGTATAGCCCCAACAATGGAAGCATGGGCCAAACACTTAGAAAAAATTTGCTTCAGGTTGACACCTAGACAAATTTGTTGTTGAGGTGCTATTGCCTGAATTTGGTGGTGTTTTATTGATCCTTTGTTGTCAACATTTGGAGCAACGGCCCAAGAGATATCAACAAAGAACCTAAAACACCATCGTAGATGTGGCACCAACATCGCTTGTCGGCACCCGTTCGGAGGATACTTCGCTGGGCTTAAGAGTGCGAAAGATAATGGTATGCTGCATGTAGGAAACTGGCTTAGGATAGTAAGGGAGGAATGAGATGTAAATGGTGTATCATGATGCAAGATGTAGGGTTAGCATGATTGACCATGATCATGGCACTAGGGTGGCTTGTTCTTAAAATGATGACCTTTTGTCAAAGTGCTTATGAGAGAGTTGTCACTCATAGCACTGGAATGGCTTACCCCTGATATGTTTTACCCCTCCTTTGTCCACCCCCATTTTTTTTCGACATGCCAGCTACAAGATGATTATCATTGAGTGGAGTATGTGCTACTCGATGGGCATTACTTAGAGGCAACCATGTCATGTCTGTAGGATGGGTGTTTCCTCTTTAGGATAAGTTGTGTTACATTCGCTTAGGCTTTGACCAGCCTATAGAGGCTTCCCATGGGACGAGTTGTGTTACTTCCACCATGGGTTCTATGGTTGAATAAAAGTAGGGTGCTATATGTGTCAGAGAAGCTAGCAGGGAAGGCCAAAAAATGTAAGGTAAAGGGGTAAATGCAAGTAGGTTATAGTGAGGTAGTAGGGATGTGCACTCTCGAGTGGCTTGACAAGTCCAACCAAGCACATCAGAGCAATGTGATGACTTGCCATTATGATGAAACGTGTCCCTAAATGACTGTCTTTGGGGATTTGTCTTGCAAACACAACATAGAGAAGATAAGAAAACAACCACACAACATGTGAAATAAGAGCAAGCTACTGGTTGCAAGTGTTGTGAGTGCTCGACCAGTTGCAAGAGCTTGCAATGCCAATGCAGGAAGGCCAGTGCAAGTGCCAAAGCTAGTAGGCTGCAAAGCTTTAGCAACCACATTGGAAGTGAGCACCCTAAGGAGGCTAGCAATGTGGCTAAGGGTGATGGTGATGTAAGTGCTTGAGACTCCACACCAAGGATAGAAACTTGGAAATCTAGCAAAATGGTAGAGAGCTAGGATGCTAAACATGCTTTGAAGCCTAGGCAATTGTGAGGGCTAGAGGATGGTAGTACGGTGGCTAGGCCACAGTACTACTGAGACTCTAGTGGGTGGTGCTAACGGTGAGAGCTTCAACCAATAATGAAATACCCAAGGCTAGTAATGCTATCAGTGTGGCTTGGGGGTGGTACTATCGATGATGGTGGCGGTAGCTCTAGAAAGACAAAAAATGCTCGAGGGCATCTCTGGAGGATCAGGAAAATGCCAAGGGGCAATGATGCTACAAATGTTCTAGAGGCTTCTCTCTTGACAACGTGAACTCCATTCTAAAACTGCAACACCCCACCTTGCCTTGCTTGAGAGGCATGAGCAGATGATGGAGGATTAGAAGTATTCACGTTTGTTTATTTGTAAAACTATGTATGTTGAGCTATGTGTGTTGAACTGTGAACCTAGTTTAAGGTTCTGGTAGATCGCATGTTGTGCTAGTTTATAATCCTAGCAAACTATTGTATGCTAGTTTAATGTCATAGTGGATGGTGGATGTTCTGCCAGTTTATAGTCATAGTGGACTATGCTATGGATGCTTGTTTTAGCATCATGGCCCAAAGATGAGCTATGCTAGTTTAAAGTCATACTAGACTTATTGTGCTAGTTTAATATCATAGTGAATGGGTGTGTTGTGGATGCTAGTTTAACATCGTAGCCCAAGGATGCTCTATGCTAGTTTAAATTCATAGCAAACTTGCTATGCTAGTTTAATGTCATAGTGAATGCTCGCTTACGTTGCTTTATGGTTGATGCGGCACTATGTGCTAGGCATAGTACGACTTCAAGTATGAATGGTTAATTAGATTGGCAAACTCATTATCTTCTAGATTAGCAAGCTTGAATGCTTCATTGTCATAGGCCACAATGACAAAGAAAGGCCCTTCCCGGTTGGTTGAGGATTTATCCACAAGTACATGAATGGCCTTGAGGACTAAGTCCCTTCTCCTGATTGGGCATTGATGCTAATTTTTGAGGTGCTTTTTCCATTACTTTTATTGATACCATTTGATGCAATCAAGTGTCTACATGCGCTCCTCCTCTATAGAGTCGAGGTTAACGAATCTCAACTCATTAGTTTGAGCCTCATCGCTGAAGCTTGAGAGGATCACACAAAGTGATGGGACCTACAATTCAAGAGGTAAAATCGCTTCAAACCCATACATAAGGCTATATGGTATCTTACATGTTGCTATTCTACATGTTTTGCAATAGGCCCATAGTGCGTAGACTAGCTGCTCATGCCATCGTCATTTGCTACTGCTAAGCATCTTCTTCAAAAGGTTGACAATGACTTTATTTATAGCCTTCACTTGGCCATTCACCTATGGGTTGTATGGCGATGAAAAGGAATGCTTAATTCCAAGGTGTTTGCAAAAGGCTTTGGTTTCTACACTACTAAACTGTGGCACATTTGAAACACCATAAAATTTAGAGATCCTCTTGCTTCACCAGGGTCTTGGAATTCAAGCAAGGACGTCCACAAGTGTAGCCTCATGGAAGTTTGGTAGGAAAATGTAGGCACTAAGGTTAGACTATTCAGTTCGGCAAGTTTTCTACCTCTAGAGCTGATAGGCCCGATGGACTCTCCAGCTTACCCACCTAGACAATTCACCCAGCTGTCAATCTACTCAAAAATTGTGCTAGGAGTTGTCGATGATGTTCAAGATGAACAAAATAGTTCGGCAAGTTTTCTAGTGGAGAAGTCTACTACGCTATGCTATGTTGCACAGCATAGCAAGCCTTCAAAAAATCAATCAAGTGTTTGAATACAAGTTTGGCAAGATGTCCGTGCAAGCCAAAGTTAGAATTCAGCCAACACAGGGTGCTACGCTATATAGCGTAGCACAGTGTAGCAAGGGAAAAGCAAGCAAAGTTTTCTTGTGAAATCCCGTAGTTTTGACAGAAATTCAAGTTACATTGGCTGCTACACTACATAGCATAGCATAGCATAGCAAAGATTCACATCAATAAAAATGCTCCAAAGGTTAGCCTGGCATGCACTAAAACTTTCAGCTAAGCTAGTGACTCCAACGCAAGTTTTCTGTTTAAACCGGTGGCTACGTTGTGCTATGCTACATAGTGTAGCACAGCGTAGCAAGCAACTACACTACATAGATATGCTAGGCTACATAGCATAGCACATGATAGCAAGCGGCTACACTACTTCAATGTGCTTCATTTCTCACTTGCATTGTTGGCACACCTGATTCCAGCATCTCCAGTTTTGACAACATGGTTGCAGCGTAGTAAGTTCACGATCATTTTTGCACATCTACGTAGTATGGGCACGCTAGCATCTTGTGGTTCTAGGACATGTGGCATCTAGGCCTCATTTCTCGCTTGCTCATGGCTGTATAAATGCCCCGACAAGCAATGCTCAAAGGGTTAGCAAAAATTTGGGTTATTTTTTTTTGCATTGGTTGTCTTGCGTTGGCTTTTAAGTTTGCATTCAAGAGCATAGTTGGCATATTCTGAGCATTCTAATTATCCTTGAATTCTCTGTGCACCTCCAACATTGTATGATTTGCTATACATCTCTCAAACAAGGCAAAGAATTAAACCCTCGACCTTGAGGTGATGCATTTTTCTACCTGAGTTTATTCTATTATTTCTTTATTGTTATCGATGTTTGGCATTATTTCCTTCGTTCCCGCATTTATCAATTATCGGTTTTACCTTGTGTATTTTGCAATCGAAACAACATTCATGTAAGGTTAAGTTACACTGATTGAGTTCTTGTTTGATCGACCAGACCGTTTAGGGTGTCCCATTTCCATTTTATCCAGCACGACCCTCGCACTGATCTAGGGTTAAACTGTTCACCTGGCAACCTCTTAGTGTTTCCAGCCACCGAAGTTTTCGGTTGCTATAGTTTTTGGCACTAGAAGAAGGGCCTTTTGGTGTCCCTTTTGGTGTCTCACAGGTAGTCTTGCATGCTCTTTTTACCTCATTACTCATTAGCGTAAACGTGACATCCTTGCAGTTGTTTACGCACCATGTGGTACAGGCTGGCCACAACGATGGTTCCTTTGGAACCCTACAAGATGAAAAGCCTTTGATCACCTCTTAATCTCTTTATTTTTCTTGCTCGTAAACTATTTTCAGCCCCACGAAAATGATTTCCTCAACCACTACTATTGCTACCTCAAACATTGAGGTCCCTTTTTCAGTTCAGGGCACCACAAGTGCCGAGCAACCGCCTAGCCCGATGCAAGGGCCACGTCAATCTCTTAGGATCCAAAATTGATCACCTAAGAGCTTGGTACAACAAACCAATCTTTACAATTTTCTTTGCGCTAAGGTTCAGGAAAATCTGCCCTTAGACGTCCAAGAACTTGAAGAAAAACATAGCTTTGAGTTCATTTACTGTAATGGGAAGGAATTTATTCCCACTCCTAGCATTTCCATTCCTCTAACGCAAATGTATTAGTGGATCTTAGATCAGTTGATATGGACAAGTAGGCCTAGGGAGCAACGAGACATGACATCTCACTATGACGAGGTGTTTCAAGATGGGCAAGAGGACCTAGATTCCCAGTCTGAGGGTGGGGTTCAAACTAACCCTACTACTATTTCTCCCACCCCATCCTTCTAGGTGAACCCGCTCTTCACGAATGCTCCCTTCATGATTACGTCTACCCTACTGCAAACAGCAACTTCATTGGCTGTGGGTAGCCATGTCATGCCCTTGGCGTATCAACATGTCAATTCCTCCGTCTTGTTTCCAGGCACCATCCTCCCTCAAGATGTTCACCAATCCATTCCTGCATCGTACCATGCACCGATCACAGCTACCCTACCTTACGTCCATACAGTACCTACATCGCAGTTGGCTGGCCCAACCCCAACCATGTGGTGGACCCCATTCACTTCCCCCTGCTTTGCAACCTTCACAAATGTCGCACTACGCTCACCATCAAATGTACTAAGTCCCACAAATGGTACAACCAAGCATAGGACTATGGTTTTCCCCATCGATCATGAAAACAACATATTCCATGGCACCACCAGCGGCCGCTACTCCAACAGCAGCACCCACTAGGTGGTGGATAGCACAAGTAACACCTTTCATAGGGGTTGTCCCAACGGCACCAGCTATGAGCCGGGCCGTTGCCCCTACCACGCCACCAATGGTGACTGCCCCTGCAACTTCGCAACCATCTACATCATCCCCAGGTCTGGACCAAGCATTCCAGCTTATCCAAACCCTTACTGAAGAAATTAAGCATCTGAAAGCTATTGACTCTGACACGGTACAAGTTGTGGATTTCTACCATGATAATCCCATTAGCCCGATAGTCCCCATGCTAACATTACCCCCTAGGATGCCACTTCCTTACTTTACAAAATACAACGGGAAGGGTGATCCCAACACGCATCTTAGAACATTTAGATCTGAGTCCCTTCTACTATAACAATGGCTGCATACCATCATCCACGTCTTTGCTATGTCTCTAACAAGTAAAGCTTTGGACTGGTACCGCGCACTCCCATGCTCTTGTATCTCAACCCTAGAAGAGTTGCTGACTCAGTTTGTAACTCATTTCAAGTATAACTTGAGACTAGAAGTTATGCTAGATTAGTTAATGAGTGTAAAGAAAGCTCCACTGGAATCGGTCCAGAAATTCATACAGTAGTGGAGCACTACCCTGAATGAGATCCCTGAGCCCATCGCAAAGGCCCATCTGTTGGCCATATTTAAGGGTGCGGTAAATGACTTCATTAAGTCCAAACTATACTACCTCACTCCACGAACTCTTAGTCAGGATTTTGCCCAAACCAAGAGCATACAAGATGCAGTCAAGATAAGCAAAGATCTGACCTATGTTACATACAAGAACACATTTATCAAGAAGGAAAAAGATGAGGGCAAGGCTGCAATAGCCACAGTGGCTGCTGTGGTAAACAAAGCTAAGCCCAACAACAAGAACAACAAAAAGGTGGCCACTGTGTCGACTAACCCCGCACCCAACCCAAACAACACCGCTCAACCCTCCACATCGACATCATCCACCCCGCCTAAGCCTAATTTTGAGTGTAAAGATCGCTCTAAATATACCCTGCTACTTGTCAAGCCTTCAGAACTTCTGAAGCAATTACTAGAGGTGAGGTACATTCAACACAAGCAGATGTCATAGGAGGTAGCCAAAAGGCATCAACGGTACTGTCAGCTCCTTAGGAACCCCTTCTTGGCTTTGCCCAATGAGCCGCTAGTTCCTAAGAATTTCAAGTTGGAATGGTTCTATGACTACCCTCAACTTTGTGGTCATAACACAGATTACTGTTTGGCATTAAAAGATGACATTTGACAAATGATTGATTAAGGGAAGTTGGTTCTAGATGAAAGCAACCCTTTGTGTCCCAAGAATCAATCTATGCATGTTTACACAAACCCACTTAACGCCAACAATGTCGACTACATCATCAACACTATCAGTGTGGACAGTAATCCCAAATCGTGTCAACAACTATTTGTAGTTCAGATGCCTCACCGTAGTGCACCAACACCAGTAGGGGCTAAAAAATGTCGTAGCAACCGTTCATCCTAAGGGTCTCTCCTCGAACATTCGCCCTTGCACCTTTTGTAAACAAGAATGCACTACTGCCTGCACTAACACCACAAACATCATTCATCATCAGGGGGCCAAGCCACTCAACCACCCCTACCCCACATAAGACTGCACTGTAGCCTTCTCATCCAAGGAAATGAGAAGAGCGTTCAACAGGTGAAGCAGCAATGGAACGTACCACCCCAGGTCCTTCCAAGCCTACTCCCTTGTCCTCTGCATCTATGTTCTCCTCATCACCAAAAGCTAACAATGCTACGCACGCACGGTCATCACCACCTCACTCGAAAGGTTCCAACCCCAAACCTGAAGTTGTCCCTCCTTAGGAAATTTGTCTTCTAGGATGAATGGAAGAAGAGAAGGACAGTAAACAACAGGAAGGTGGACAAGACCTTTTAAGCACTCTTACTCAAGTCAGGCAAGCTCTAAAATAAAAGAACACAATGTTGAGCCTGTATGACCTAATAATGACTTCCACCACACATCGTGAGGCTTTGGTTCACATGTTAACAACAATACCAATTGATGAGAACATGCCAGCAGAAGAGAAAGCAATTCACTCGGTTATGCTTTCTTCTACGCCTGAAGAACCACAACCATCCCAATTGACATTCTATGACGACTCCATTAGGGAAGATCTTGAAAAGGGTCAAGTGACTATAGCACCTCTATTCATCATAATTCGGGTCAACCAACATAAGATCCGAAGAGTACACATTGATGACAGGGCTGGTATGAACGTCATCCCATTACCCATTGTGGATAAACTAGGTTTGATAGACCAAATCAAACCCACAACAACATCATGTTTGAAGTCATTCAATGGATCACAGTCGTGGTGAAAGGCACTGTCCACATTGACTTTGTGGTAGGGGACTAGTTTCCCATAAATGCAACATTTATCGTGGTGGAAGAGATGCTCGGGTTTAACCTAATCTTGGGGAGGTAATGGTTAGCCCAACTTAGGGTTGTCTCTTCACCCATACATCAAGAAATCCATCTACCTTACGTAGGCAGGGAGGTGGTAATCCATAGTGACGAGGTGGCAACACAAGCAATAAACAACATAGATATGGAGCAAGGTTCAGAGGTCATAACCTTTAAGAATGAGGCACCTGTCTCCATCAACACTAACTGTTTGACGAAAGAGCCAGCCCAACATATCGGCTCAGAAAATGAAACTCCATGGGCCGAGTTACCTTTTCAAGTGGAAGACGATGATGTATAAGAATTCCACAGTAAAGCCTCTCGGCCTGATGAACACCATATCCATGATGGGTTAGAAAGCAGTTGTGTATAGCGTAGAAACTCCACTGCTTCCTACCTAGTTAACATTCATTGTACATTTATTTCTTGTTTTCTTCACATTCATTCATCTACGCTAGGTGCCTAATTTATTCCTTTAAACAAATCACATATTGTCCATTTACATTACATCACGGCCTGTTAAGGCCTAAAACTGGCAAAAATCCTTCATTTACATTACACCACCACGGCCCGCTATGGCCTAAAACTAGCAAAATTTTCTATTTACATTACGTCCCGGCCCACTAAGGCCTAAAACTGGTAAAATTTCCTATCTACATCAGCCCATGGCCCGTTAAGGCCTAAAACTGGCAAAATTCTTTACCCTGCATTTACACGATGGCCATAAATGGCTTAAAACTAGTGAGGGCCCGAAATGGCCTAAAACTAAGATGACGAAAAAGATAAAAATAGATAACATAGACAATACATAAGCAAGAATAAAATGAATCTTTTCATAATTCATTTTCCATTCAAATTCTCAATTAAATAATGTTTGCAATAGCCTTTTAAAAATACAAATAGGGTCCCTCGTTGTCATGCATCATCTCCCTCTGCATCATCTTCCTCTGCATCATTGTTTCTACCCTCAGAGGGCCTTGCTTTTTCACCTGGATTCTATATCATAGAAAATGAAGTAGTCAGCTAGAGTCACAATAAAAGCTAGAATGAAATAAATTGTTACACCGTAAGAAAGTAATTAACCCGAGACGGCCTCACATCTGTCTTAAGGGGTATGTGATCCAAGCTGATCTCGATGCGTTGCCAGACCTCCTCTTCAGTGATGTCCACCCAGTGCCTATCTCCTAAGTCAATGTTTACTACAACTTTCTCCTTTTCAATAACTATCCATCTCGGTGGCCCTGGAGAAAAGGAAGTAGTGGTGGTCTCATCCACGGGGAAACTCACTTCCCATTCTATGGATTCACTGACCGTCACTTCTTGCATGAACTTGTCATAAGTCCCAAAAGCGCCAATGACATCCAGGAATACTTCATGTGTATACAACTTAACAGAAGCATCCCAGTACTGTTTACGATAGGTGGCACATTCTACTTTATACATATGCTTGTGGTTTTTCTGGGACTACCCCCACTCATAAACTCTTGCACTATAATCTTTCCAATCTTGGTTCTTCTAGGCCAACAAGTCCATTTGCATATGCTACTCAATAATCTCACATGTGGCCTCATTGTTGTGTCGCACGACCGTCCAATATTTCGCATAATCAATGAAAATCATGTGTCAAATACCATTGTTGGTATCCCAGGCTAGAAGGAACTCATTCCTGGAGTGGAGGTCTCCCACCTCAACAGTCAGATTGGCCTTCTCCTTCTCAAGCTTCTAGACCCGTTTCCACAGGTCTTCATTTACACGCTTGCACTCCCACAGGGAGTGTGCCAAGTACAATGCACATTCACTAGCTTCGTCGTATATGTGATGAGGTACTTCGATCACTTCTGGTGGGAATGTAGGCACAATGTCAACTTTGACTGCTTATTTTGGGTCCCACTTGAGGCAAGAGGCTGTCAACCGCACACAAAAATGCATTAGTCATAGTAGCATAGCAAAGTTTAGTAATCCAAAAATCCTAGTGTAGCTACTTCACTCATCCACTTCTGGATCGATCTACCGTAGACAGTTGATCATGTCATCAACCACCCCCTACATGAACGAAAACTTATCAGGGATCTCAGCCCATGGTCGTAGGCAGATCGAAGAAGGTCTTGCAGTATCAATAGTGATGTCTAGTACATAGTAAAACATGTTAGTTATGATCGAGAGGCCTATAATAAAGCTGATGAGCAACACCAAAGGTAGGGTTAAGCTCGTACCCAGCAAANGGGGGGGGGGGGGGGGGGGGGGGGGGGGGGGGGGTGGTTGCCCATTGATAAACTATCAAACATGCGATCAAACTCATTAGCATCAAGTTGTAGCTCCCCTTCTTCTAACTGACTTAACATCATGGTAGTGCCCTCTGCATTCATCTACTCCTCCAGCACTGAACTACATTCAGCAAAGAGATCATCGGCAGAGGTCCCTTCCTGGTTGACATGGAACTTTTCTTTATTCATTGAGGCCCTTCTTTCTTTAGCACTAGTATTTTCCTCATTAGCAGGGGAGTCCTCCTCATCAGCAGGAGCATTTTCCTCGTCGATGGGAGCCCCTTCCTTTGCAATGGGGGCCCCTTCTTTCTTGACCAGGATCCTTTCCTCTGTGGCTGGGGCCCCTGCATCTTTATTATCCACCCCTATTTTGGGGGCCATCGCCTCTTCTCCTTCTTCCTCTCCCTCTTCTTCTTCTACTAATAAAGCATGGTTACATTAGGCAAAAGCATACTAATTTAAAATAGATGCTACACTGTGCTACGCTATCTAGTGTAGCACAGCATATTAGGCATTTACCAAACAAACACAATAGCAAATAAAAATAGAAAAGGCATTTACCAATGGGAGGTTGTATTCTACAGAGCTTGAACCACAGTTTTTGGTCCCCTTCTTCATTCGTATGGGAAGGCTCCTCAACTAGATGAGATCTTTTTCACTAAAACTTGGTGGTCACCGTCTCCACAATGAGATGTTTCCCTTATGATATGCTACCCGTAGTAGCAAAGGGCACCTCTCCTACGCTGTCCTGGTCGCAGAAGTTGCACGTCACCCAATCCCTGGTCGTCATTGAAAATGACTCCCCAATAGCTTCTGGGGGATCCTGGGCTTGGGTGGTGCAGAAGACTTGGCAAATGCATGGTTTGGAAATATGGTTATGATTTTTCATCACCCAAACTCCATTCTCACAGACTACCAAGAATTTCGTGAAGCACCACAAGCAGGCTACAAAGAAGGCATGATGCACATTGAAATGGGATTTAGGATTCTTATGAAGCTTAACCATTTCAGCCTGCAGACCTTTGCAAAGATGTTTGGCCCAATTGTAACAGGCCCCCTCTTCCATGACCTCTCTCATTACCCAAGCTTGCTCAATCCCAATGATTTTTCCTTGGGAGAGTAGTTTTGGGAAAGCATGGACACAGAAGATGGGGTAAACCATTTTGGCCACTCTCAGCATAGCCACTTCAATAGGGATCCCCTTTCATCCTTTCACTGCCCCTAGCCACTCCTCAATGTTCCCCTGATGGTTCACCTCCTTTTTGGTCATTGCTCCCACAGGGAGACCTTTTAGAAGGGACACCGAAGCAATCTGCAAATAGTTGGTCATTAACCTTAAGCACCACTAGCACACCATGGACACGTGTGCGAAAGCAATCTACTCTTTCAGAAAAGGAGTCAGCTAGGGTAAGCATCTTAGTAGTCGGGATGCTTGGGTTCATGGCCAAGAAAAATTCCATGAGCCCAGCATCCCGAAGGTTGTTAGTAAGTGATTCTGGGGCCCTGTTGCAAAGCCAGCATTAGGTCTCTTCTACCTCCCCATAATTGAAATAAATCTTAGCCTCGTTATGCCTAGAGGTGATCACCATTAGTTCCTAGGATTTCTTTGTCGCTGTAGTAGTTTACAAAAAAGAAAAAGTAAAAATCAAAACAAAACAAAAACAATAGAAAAATAGGTACAACACTCGAACATGCAAACATGAACTCATAGTCTAGCGTACCAGGTTTGAACAGCAATGAGAACCGTGGAAGATCCACTGACACATCTTCAACAATGATCAGCCTAAGGGATGCCCAATCCCCATCCAACCAACCAAAATCCTTACACCTATTGTAAAATTGAGAGTACCGGGTTGGATAGGTTTTGTATTCACCCCTGCATTGGCCTATCATGCTGGCGCGCATATTCTTAGCCGAGGAAAAATCCTGCAGTGCCATCTATGCCAAGTCCAATGCATCAGTATCACTGTGAAGCCCACTCTTGTTGATGTAAAACCTAGTAACATGAAGAGCACATACGCTATTAACATTTTTTTTCCTAGCATAGCATGCATCGCATAATGTAGTGAAATACGTTTACAGAACTCACCCACCAGCATAATAAACGGTTCCTGGTGGGTTCTGAAAATAGGTTCCCATGTGATGAGCAATGAACAACATGTTGTACAGGTGGTAGCAATTATATTCGATCATTTCCTAGATCCAAGTTAGATGCCTCAAGATTTTTGGGCACTGACTAGATCCTTCTGTCTGCTTGCCCCGGATTGTCCCATTAGTCAAAAATCTTAGAATACCTTGGTTTGCCCCAGGCAATAGGGTTTCTGTAATTGTGGCTATTGCCTCCGCTGATAAGTGTGACCAAATGATCACACTAAAGTGCTAGAGGAGGAATTGTAGGAAGTCTCATGCACCTTCCCAAAACCAGACTGCCTGCCACTCCACACGCATATGGGACAGAGGAACGTTGGCCACCAGTTCACTTAGGCAGCACAAAATCCTTACAATCTCCAAGACAATCAGGATGGGTCTTAACATCACCCTGCATAACATAATGAAAAATGTTAACATTATGTTTGAGTGGAATTCGCATGTAGCTTAGCAGGATTAGCCGTTTGCAAATAACGTAGTGTAACACTTTACTTGCATATAGCGTAGCAGAGCCATAAGGGCAATAGCGCAGTAACACGATACCACCAATGCATTGACCAAGAGGTCTCACAACACACTGGCCTAGCATAGCAACAAAAAAAATTAAATATGAATTTTAAAAAAATAATTTAATATGCTGCAATCGTTTAACAAATCTTGACGTATAAAAAGATTCGGGCTACACTATGTTAGACACGTGTTACACTCTCAAATCTTGCACATAGCCAAACCCTCTTGAGGGTCATACACTGTGCTATTTGCATGCTAAGTTTCCAGAATCACCTAAACCTCTGTAGTGAGGTAGTCACAGTGATGGTGGTCTGGGCAATACTACATGCAACCTTAGCATAACGTCCATACACCCATCATGGCCGAATCAGCAACAACGGAAATGTAATGGCCAAAATGATAACCAAAATGATGACAGAAGATGTAGATTTTTTAAAACAAAAAATAAAAAAAAAGTGCAGAGACAACAACAGCAATAGGGAAAACAAAGGTAGCGTAGCAGCTTACCGGGCCAATGGAGTCTCCTCTCATACCGCAACGTGTGCTTGCGACAGACACCCCAGGGTTTCGTTCACCTCATCCACCTTGGCAAGCGCTAGGTGTTTGCGTTCTCTTTTAGGTGCCATCGTCTCGGTTGCAGATTCTTTCTTAGTCGCTACACTAAATCACCTTGCTCTTTGTTAGCACAACCGCTCTATGCTCTGGATGTGGCCTCTGTGCTTATGATGAAAATGACGAGTTTACCAGGGATAACCCCTATTTATAGCTGACACGGTAAAAGGGAACTTGCCATTTTTGCACCCCAATTAATGTGGAACACTCTGTACAGTGTAGCACTCCCGCCATAGCCTAGCAGCACTGTTTGCATCATAGCAAGTGGGCCCAACCAAAATTCTTGTCCCAGCTGAAACTAGCAACTTACCTTTGCAAACATAACTCATTATCAGTCTACAAAGACCTTAAACTAATAGTTTTAACCTTTGCAACAATAACTTGTTTGCGATCTGCAAAGACCTTAAACTAATACTTATCTTCACAAGAATAACTCATTAGTGGTCCACAAAGACCTTAAACTAATACTTTTAACTCATAAGCCTAACCCGTTAGCGGTCCGCAAAGACCTTAAACTAGCAGTTACGGTTTACAGTTCAACCAAGTTAGCAGTCCGCTATGACCTTAAACTAGTAGCTTGTGAATTTGGTATCATAGTTGACAATTATTTAAACCATTTCGTATTTCATTGTTTCTTTGCAAGTGTATACTATGTGGCGTTGCTACAAACAAGTATCACTTGACTTCGCATTTATCTTATTGTGGTAGGTTGAGCAAGAATGGCCATGCATCATGATCTATCTTCACCTCTAGCCTTGATAGGTCCACATGGCAAGCTTACAAGACAACTGAACCTAGAGTCAATAGACTACAAATCATCCAATGATAGCATTATTGCATCCTTAGAAAAATTTCCAAACTAGCCCGAACATTTGGTCCAAGCCATAGATTTAGAGGCCGAGGATGTGACCGAGGACCCTCTCATTGAAACTCCTGTGACTACATCTAGGGGGGAAATACGAATGGGTGTTGAACATCATTATAGTTTCAAAGAAAATAGGAGGAATACAAATTTGTATAGACTTCTGGGATCTGAACAAAGCAACAATCAAAAATGACTTCCCACTGTTGAGTATTTATCAACTCATTAACACTACGGCTGGCCACGCTCTACTATCCTTCATGGACGATTTCTCCAGCTACAATCAAATTTGTATCAACCTAGAGCATCAATTAACAACCACTTTCATGACCCCATGGGATACCATCTATTACACTATGATGCCCTTTGGACTCAAAAACATCAAAGCAACCTACCAAAGAGCCATGACATACATCTTTGGTGACTACATCCTAGAAACACTAAACGACTATGTGGATGACAGATCAATCAAATATAAAGAGGCTGGTAACCATCCCAATGATCTAGGTGTAGTCCTCAAACGCTGCCAGATGCATGACTTATGCCTCAACCCAAAAAAGTATGTCTTCGGGGTAAAAACCAAATGCATGCTAGGGTTTGTAGTATTGGAGGATGGAATACGAGTGGACCCTAATAAAGTTAAGGCCATCGTTAATCTAGCACCCCCTGTAAACCTTAAAGAATTGCATGGATTGCAAGGTAGAGTACAATTCATTAGAAGGTTTATAGTGAAGTTGACTAACAAGTTACACCCCATGGAACACTTACTGAAGAAAGGGATTAACTTTGAATAGACAACACAATGCCAACAAGACTTCGATGACCTAAAGAAAGAGCTTTTACACCTCCCAACTATTTACTCACCACAAAGGGATAAGCCTTTCTATATCTACCTTACCACCTTAGACACGTCTATTGTAGGACTGTTATGTCAGAGAAGGGATGACAACTCTGAAATTCCAGTGTATTACCTGAGTCATGCATTGATAGCATACGAGGTGAAGTACAATGAGGTGGAAATAAATTTCCTTATGCTCATGTTTGCATTGAAAAATTGAAGGCATTATCTATTCCGTAGCAAGGTCAACATAATATGCAAAAGCAATGTACTGTGGGCTATCATGAACAATCTATACGAAAGTAGCAGGATAGCCTGGTGGAAAGCAATAACCGTGGAATTCGATTTACATTATGTGATCCAATCATCGATGAAAGATCAAGCCATACCTATGCAACTCATGACCTCATCTGTCGACGATCGGGCAACCATAGAACCTGAATTTCCTGACGAGCATGTTAGCACCATCAACGCTGTACCATTACATTTAGATGCTACATTGCATTTCGACGACACCTCAACTACACAAGGTAGTAGTGCAGCTACCATCATTATGTTCCCCTCTAGGGACATTCAACCGTTTTCTTATCATTTCATGTTCCTTTGTATGAACAATGTGGCAGAGTACGAAGGACTCCTTAGGAGCTTCTTGGTAGCTCGAGCATTAAAAATTCAATACCTAGCGATTCGCGACGATTCACAACTCGCTGTCAATCAAATCACTAATGTCTATGCCTGCAAAGCTACCCATATGCAACCCTATTATGACCTAGCTAAAAGTTTTCTTAAACAGTTTGCAACAACGGACATTCAACACGTGCCCCGCAATGAGAACACTGTAGCAGATGCCTTGGCCACCCTAGCATTAAATGTGCCACCACAATTATTCACAAGTTTTCCTGCTTCGATAACCGAGTGTACAAAGCCTATCGCTCAAGTGGTACACATCACCTCTGTAAGCATTGTGGATACCCAGGAGTGGTACGCCAACATTAAAGCCTATCTGCAACATGGTGAACCCTCATGCGGATTAACATCTACCCAAAGGGATGTGATCTGAAGTGTGCTCGGTAATATGTACTTAAGGGAGATAATGCTTAATGCAAATGCTCCTTTGATGGGATATTGCTGGCATGTGTAAATGAGGAAGAAGCACATAAGGTCATTAATGAGGTACACGAGGGACTGTGTGGTGGACACATAGCACCTAGGGCCATGGTAACAAAAATCAGACTCCTAGGGTATTACTGGCCTCGCATGAAACGCGATTACCTAGCCAAAGTTAAGACTTGAAATATGTGCCAATGATATGCAAATCTTATACATGTTTCACGTACTGAGTTGCACCCGACGCAGATCACATGGCCATTCCAATGATGGGAACTAGACATTATAGGACCTATCACACCTAAGTCTTTCACAGGGCATAGCTTTATTATCACTACCACTGAGTACTTTACAAAGTGGGTAGAGGCTATCCCCCTTAGGAAGACTACATATCAATAGGTTTTCCACTTTATATTGGATAACATAGTGATAAGGTTTGGGCTTCCCATGACTATTGTGACAGAAAACGGGCCACAATTTAGTAATACAAAAACCAAAACCTTTTGCAACAACCTTGGCATTAGGCAATCCTTTTCCTTGCCATACTACCCGTAGGCAAACGAATAGGCAGAAGCTAAAAACAAAGCCATCATCAACTTGCTCAAGAAAATGCTTAGCAACAGCAAGAGGCGATGGCACGAACAAATCCTCTATGTCCTATGGGCTTACAGAACGACATGCAGGACAACAACAGGTAAAACTCCTTACAGTATTGTTTATGGATCTGAAGTGGTGTTACCTCTTGAGCTTCAAGTACCCTCACTTCAAATTATCCTATCAAATGTCATGAATGAAGCCCAGAACAATGAGATGAGGATCATCGACCTCGGCTCCATAGAGGAGGAGCATGTACAAACACTTGGCCACATCGAGTGATATCAAGATAGGCATTGGAAAAAGCATCATGCAAACCCACATCAATGACCAATAAAAAAGGGAGACCTTGTTCTCAAGGCTATCCATAAACATGTGAATAAGTTCCCAGCAAACTGGGAAGGTCCATTCATGGTCACAAAAGCCTACGGGAATGGAGCCTTCAAGCTGGTGGACATAGATGGCAAAGAGTTCGTGAATTCTATGAATCATTCATATCTCAAGCCATATTACATCTGATGCATGACTAAGGTAAGCAAAATGTCTACTACGATGTAAAACTAGCAAAGGTAGTCGACTATGACTATACACTGGCATAGCAATAGTCCGCTATGACTATAAACCGACACATATGGTCCACTATGACTATAAATTGGCACAGACCATCCACCATAACATAAAACTGGCAAAGCTCATCATCTATGACATAAAACTAGCACAGATGGTCTGCTACGACCTTAAACTGGCCCATCCACTATTGGAGTCCCAACACTATTATGGCTCACCCACAAAAGTGCTACCCTCTAGCCCCTGCCATCGCCTGATTCCAAAAGATGTTTAGCTGTTAAGCGTCTCGTCTTATAGCTGAACTGCATAATGTTTGCCTTGGGCAAGGACTCCTGAGCACCTACATCATCATAATTCCTTACCACCTCAGTGCTGACTCCTCCATGTCGATGCTGCCAAAACCACAGCTAACATTTCTGGTTTGGACATCGAATGCCTCAGCAACAACGTCCATTATTCCAACAATGTCCAAAGCAGGCAAGGCCTTTGCCTTCATTTTACTTGATTGTTGTTTCTTCTGGTTTACTCTCTGTTATTTTTATAGGATACATGCCAGAGGGGCGTTGGTCAGAGGTGTGCTTTGCTAGGATGGTAGGACACTACATCATTACAAGGTGATCGTCCTGACTAGCTTGGCTACTTGGGAGTGCACATCCTATCCTCCCCCTTAACCTCATTTACCTCATTCCTTACACCCACAATTCTCTTTCTCACACCTCTTTTATGAATTTTTCCTGATGCCTGTAAAGCCCTTCCATATGCTCAACCGCAAAGTCCATGACACACATAACGCAACTTGCCGCATGGGAAGCATTTGTAGGCAAGTCAAAGCCCCACGTGGATGTAACGCAATTCATCCTAGGAAGGAAACACCTGTTCTACAACAACAAGGTTTTTTGCAAATGAAAATGGAAAAATAGCAAACCAAAAGCATAAAAGAGAAAAAGCCCAAGAAAAACATGCCTAAAAAAAATAGCACATCACGTATTTCGCAATGACCATCTCTAAGCATTCTGATGAGAGGTAAGAAGCCTACAGAAGAAAGATGTCCATGCATATCAATTCCCTCACAAGCACTCTGATGAGGAATCACACTGTGTTACATATTTTCCTCCCCAAAACTATCCTTGCAAATCCACCCTTTACTATTTTCCTACATAACTATCATAGCACTCTCAAGCATAGCTAAGTGACATCTTGGCAATTACTAAGGAGTGATGTTAACATCTTGTCTATCATGGTGTTTCATATTTTTTATCCACTTCTCTCGGGTCTATCCTCCATATATTGACAAAGAGGGGCCAATGAAACATCATAAAATTTCAAGACCCTCTTGCTTCACCAAGGTCTTGGAATCTAGGCAAGGACTTCCACAAGTGTAGCCTCATGGTAGTTTGGCAAGAAAATGTAGGCACTGAGGTTAGACTGTTTAGTTCAGCAAGTTTTCTACCTCCAAAGCTGACAATACCGATGGTCTCTCCAGCCTACCCACCTGGACAATTCACCCAGTTGTCAATCTACTTAGAAATTGCACTAGGAGTTGTCGACGGTGTTCAGGATGGACAAAATAGTTTGGCAAGTTTTTTAGTGGAGAAGTCTGCTACGCTGTGCATCATAGCAAGCATTCAAAAAATCAATCAAGTGTTTGAATACAAGTTTGACAAGATGTTTGTGCAAGCCAAAGTCAGAATTCATCCAACACAGGGTGCTATGCTATGCTACGCTATATAGCATAGCACAACGTAACAAGGGCAAAGCAAGTAAAGGTTTCTCATGAAACCCCGCAGTTTTGATAGAAATGCAAGTTACATTGGCTGCTACGCTATGTAGCGTAGCATAGCATAGCAAATATGTGCATCAATAAAAATGCTCCAAAGGTTAGCCTAGCATGCAACAAGACTTTCAACAAAGCTAGTGACTTGAACGCAATTTTTCTGTTTAAACTGATGGCTACGCTATACTACACTACATAGCATAGCATAGCGTAGCAAGCAGCTATGCTACATCAATGTGCTACGCTACATAGCGTAGCACAACGTAGCAAGCGGCTCCCCTACTTCAATGTGCTTCATTTGTCGCTTGCATTGTTGGCATACCTGATTCCAGCATCTCCAGTTTCGACAACATGGTTGCAGTGTAGCAAGTTCACCAACACATCAACATCTCATGGGTCCAGGACATGTGACATCTAGGCCTCATTTCTCGCCTGCTCTTGGCCCTATAAATACCCCGACAAGCAACACTCAAAGGGTTGGCAAAAATTTGGATTGTTTTTTTTACGTTGGTTGTCTTGCGTTGGCTTTTAAGTTTGCATTCAAGAGCATAGTTGGCATGTTCTAAGCTTTCTAATTACCCTTGAATTCTCTGTGCACCTCCAACATTGTATGATTTGCTATACAACTCTCAAATAAGGAAAATAATTGAACCCTCAACCTCGAGGTAGTGCATTTTCTTACCTGAGTTTATTCTGTTATTTCTTTATTGTTATCGTTGTTTGACATTATTTCCTTCATTCCTGCATTTATCGATTATCAGTTTTACCTCGTGTATTTCGCAACCGAAACAACGTTCACATAAGGTTAAGTTACACTAATTAAGTCCCTATCTGATCGACCAGACCGTTTAGGGAACCCTATTTCTATTTTATCTAGCACGGCCCTCGCACGGATCTGGGGTTAAACTATTCACCCGACAACCTCTCGATGTTTCCAGCCATCGATGTTTTCGGTTGCTACACCATTGTCTATGACTATAGTTATGGGTAGACCAAATTGGATCACTATGTTGTCAAGGATGAATTTGCAAACCTATTGTGATGTTATCTTCCCAAGGGGAATAGCTTCAACCCACTTGGTAAAGTATTCGGTTGTGGTTATGATGAAGCTATGTCTTGCAAAAGACTTAGGCATGATAGGTCCTATGATATCCAACCCCCAACGTCGAAATGACCATGTGATCTACATGGTATGCAGTTTAGTGGGTGGCACATGCATTAAGTTGGCATTTTGTTGATACACATCACATGTCTTGACCTTGGAAATGTAATCATGTTCCATGTAAGGTCAATAGTAGCCTAAAAATTTGATTTTCAATGTCATTGCCCTGGGTGCTATGTGACCTCCACACAATCCCTCATGGACTTTCTCAACGATCATTTGCAATAAGCTATTGCTAACACAAGTCAGTAGTATGCCATTGTAGGATCTATGATATAGTGTGCTATCACCCATAATGGCATACTATCACAACTACTTTTTCACTACATCCTTTTGGGTAATGGTTAAAAGCTATGGAGGCTCACCCTAAATCTTGCATAGGGATCATAACTATTTCTTCTCTTTTTGGAATCTCAATATTTTCTTCAGGATTCAAGTGTTTTTCTAACTGTATAGCTTCACTAAAGTAGTTGTTTAGTGTAGTTAAGTTTGGAGTTCTCCTTAACCAAACTGAAATGTTGGGGTTGACAGCCTTAAGGTAAGTTTCCTTAAGCATTTCTTCTGATGACCTATATTGCCTTTGAAAGAGCCCACAAATTCGTTGAAACTTAATTTTAAAATCTCTAATTGACTCTTTAACTCCTTGCTTAGCTTGTATCAATCCACAGTATAGTTGTTCTTGATCTAATTGATTACCAAA
>MNCI01032310.1:204478-238482 GCA_015680685.1 Gnetum montanum | reverse complement strand
TGATGTGCGGCATCTCTGTCTGACCATGCTCTGGAAATACCACGGCAATCTCACAGTTTAGCTTTTCAAGCCTCTCCTAAAATGCCTCCAAGCGCGCATGTGAAAAAGCTTGACCACGCCTTCTGCGTCCTTCATGGCTGCTCTGCTCTTTCCGCTGCTGCTCTGTTACCGCTGCTCTCCACCAACGCGCAGCCCTCCCCTATAGTTTCTGCCTCCCATGTTGGCGCTTTCGCTGGTGCTCGCTACGTGATGGCCAGCGCTCGAGATGGTGCACGGGTAGGCGTGCAAACCCTCAGCAAAGGCCAGATCAACTCTAGTTCCGGCGCTCGTGGCAGTTGCAGTGACGGCGACGGCAGCAAAATGATCCTCAGCGCAGGAGTTCTTCGGCAAGGGTTTCAAGGGTTTCTGGTCAGTTCTAAAATTTGCTCTTGACCCACTTTGGCTTCGGCAGTAGCATCCTCATGCATTTTTCTTCCAATGAAACCGTCAAAGATCGAAAAACCCTAGCACTTCTGCTATTTCGCTGTTTCTGCAACTGAAGAAGAACCGAAGAATGAACCGCGGCTGAGACGGCAATATTTCTATTGGTTTCATCAATTACAAAGTTAGTTGGTTTCATCAATTACAAAGTCAGTTACTCTTTTATTGGACAATAAACAACATCCTTTTGTCTTCAAGAGATGAACCCAAGATCTGAAAATTTTCTCATGAACCGTTCCACAACACCTAAGAACATTAAAATCTTGCTGATACACAACAATGAAGTAGTAAAACATTCCCAACGTTGTAGCTGCACTACATTGCTCCCTTGGAGCAAACAGTCCAAGAAGAAGCATTGGATTCAAAGTATCCTCGTAAATCCTCTTAGAGCAACCAAACTGCTTGAAAAATTCCCTTGCAGTTAACTTATCATACTTTATCCAAGCATTGTCACTATTATCAAAATCAATCACTGGATACATCAATGAAAGTGAAGTCAAACGATCTTGTAAGGGTAGATGTTTGAACTATGGAAAGACAAATGAGCCCAGAGGACTGGGCAAATGAGGGAGATGTTGAAATATTAGTGATTTAACCTCAAGTTCGTTAGGTGAATGCTAAGCTGAACGAGACCAATTAGTGAAAGGCTGTAAGCCTAGTTCTTGTGTGAGAAAAAATATATTACAGTATGGATACCAAACACCATGAATCCCAGCCTGTTCCATGAAATGGCGAAAATGTGCCAACAAAAGGCCCTTCCCAGTTGGTTGAGAATTTATCTGCAGGTTCATGAATGGCCTTGGGGACTAAGTCTCCTCTCCTGATTAGGCATTGATGCTGACTGTGGCAATGCTTTTGGCATTACTTTTCTTGATACCATTTGATGCAATCAAATGTTTGCATGCACTCTTCCTCTATAGAGTCAAGGTCAATGATTCTCAACTCGTTGTTTTAAGCCTTATCATTGAAGCTTGAGAGGATCATGTAGAGTGATGGGACTTGCAATTGAAGAGGCAAAATCACTTCAAACCCATACACAAGGCTATATGGTGTCTTACCTGTTGCTATTCTGTGTGTTGTGCAATAGGCTCATAGTGCATAGACTAGCTGCTCATGCCATCGTTGTTTATTGCTGCTAAGCATCTTCTTCAAAAGGTTGATGATGACTTTATTTGTAGCCTCAACTTGGCCATCCACTTCTGGGTAGTATGGTGATGAAAAGGAATGCTTAATTCCAAGGCATTTGCAAAAGACTTTGGTTTCTGCACCACTAAACTATGGCCCATTGTCTGTGACTATAGTCATGGGTAGACCAAATTGGGTCACTATGTTGTTAAGGATGAATTTGCAAACTTGTTGTGATGTTGTCTTCCTAAGGGAAATAGCTTCAATCCACTTGGTGAAGTATTTAGTTGTGGTTATGATGAAACTATGTCTTGTAGAAGACTTAGGCATGATAGGTCCTATGATATCCAACCCCCAATGTTGGAATGACCATGTGATCTACATGGTATGTAGTTTAGTAGGTGGCACATGCATTAAGTTGTCATGCCATTGATATACATTGCATGTCTTGACCTTCGAAATGCAATCGTGCTCCATGTAAGGCCAATAGTAGCCTAAGCATTTTATTTTCAATGTCTTTACCCTAGGTGATATGTGACCTCCACACAATCCCTCATGGACTTGGTCAACGATCATTTGCGCTATGCTATTGCTAACACAAGTCAATAGCAGCCATTATAGGATCTGCAACAGAGTGTGCTATCACCCATGATGATGTACTATTGCAATCTCTTTTTCACTACATCCTTTTGGGCAATGGCTAAAAGCTACGAAGGTTCACCCTATTGAAGGTACACCTTAACGTTTTCATACCATTCTTGTGTGCGAGGCATGCTTGTTGTGGCTATGGATGCAATGTCAATTATTTATGTAATAGGTTTGGTGCAATCCGTTACTAAAGTGGGAAAGGCATGAAACATGTTGGGTGCAATGCTTAAGGCTAATGTGGCTAATGCATTGGCAATGGTGTTCTCATTGCAGGGAATGTGTTAGATATCTACGGTTGCAAATTGTTTAAGAAAGTATTTTGCCAAGTTACAATAAGGTTGTAAGTGTTGTGCTTTACAAGTGTAAACCTCTGTAACTTAGTTAATGAATAATTATGAATCATCTTAAATTGCTCGATTTTGGATTCCTAGGTTGTGGGCTACTAAGATGCCTTTAAGGAGACCTTTGTACTCTACTGCATTGTTGGTGCAAGGAAATGAAAAATGATAAGCAAAGGATCATATTTCCCTAGAGGGAAGCATAATTACGATGGTAGCACTACCTCCTTGAGATATTGAGGCATCATCGAAGTGTAAGATTGGCTCAAATTTGGTAGGCATTGGATTTATGCTGCTAACATGCTCATTCAGGAATTCTGGATCTATTGTTGCTTGATTGTTTACTAGTGAAGTTGTGAGTTGTGCAGCTATTGCTTGACCTTTAGTTGATACTTACACTATCTAGTGCAAGTTAAACTCCATGGTTATTACTTTCCACTGTGCAATTTAACTACTTTTGTAAATGTTTATGGTGATTTCCTGGAGTACATTTCTCTTACAAATGATGTTTACGTGGCTACGGAAAAATAGTGCCTCCACTTCTTAAGTGTAAAGACTAAGGTGAGGCAGTTCTTTTCCACATCATTTTATTTTGCTTCATGGGCCATTAACACATGACTTAGGTAGTATATAGAGATCTTTGAGCCATGGTCTTGCTTTTGGAAAAGTAGAGAAGTGATGGACATGTCAGAGGTTGCAAGGTAGATGTAAAATGATTTATCCCTTGTAGAGAGTAGACTATTGGAAGTTGAGCCAGCTCTTATTTAAGATTGTCAAATGCCTCTTGGCATTGAGCTATTCACTTGAAGTGGGATCCCTTTTTGAGCAGATGTTACATTGGCTGCAACTTATTACTGAACTATGTGATAAACCTGCAAATGAATTGCAATTTACCTTGTAACCCACATAGCTCCTTAAGGTTAGTTGGTGGTGCTAAGTTGATGATAGCCTTAACTGTATCGGGGTCTACATGTGTACTTTCTTCTGATACTATGAAACCTAGCATGCAACCTATTTTGACACCAAAGACACACTTCTTAAGATTTAACTTAAGGTCATTTATTAGGCAACATTTAAGTACATGATCTAAGTCATCTACATGGTCGCACACTAGTTTGGACTTAACTACTATGTCATCAACATAGTCATTAAGCAAATCTAATAAGTAATTGCTAAAAATGTATGTCATAGCACATTGATAGGTTGCTCCTACATTCTTTATTCTAAAAGGCATCATTATATAGCAAAATGTACCCCAAGGGGTCATGAAGGTAGTACTAAGTTGGTGTTCTAGGTTGATCTGAATCTGGTTGTAACCAAAGAACCTATTCATGAAGGACAATAAGGCATGAACAACCATGGTATTGACCAGTTGATCAATACTAGGCAACAGGAAATCATCTTTAATGGTCACCTTGTTTAGGTCTCAGAAGTCTATGCAAATGCATATGCTCTCATTTTTCTTGGGTATAACTACAATGTTGGAGACCTAGGCTATGTAGTCAATGGCCGAGATGAAACAAGCTTTGTAAAGCTTGGTGATTTCATCATGGACTACCAATGCCACTTCAGGCTTAACCTTGCAAGCTTTTTGCTTGATTGGTTTGATGCAAGGATCAAGGATTATATTGTGTTGCACTATGTGCGCATTTAGGCCTGCCATGTCTTTATAAGACCATGCAAATGCCTTAATGTTATCATTGAGAACTTTGGCAATGCTCTGGGTGTCTTGAGGCTCTAATAAGGAACTGAGTTTCAATGTTTTTGCCTTACCACTAAGTGTTGTTATAGGGACCTCAATGAGGAGATCCTCAATGACGTCACCTGCCTCTAGGTCTAGAGCTTTGACTAGATGGTTTGGCCAATCTAGCAGTGCCTCTATAGATGTTATGTGTTTATTGTGGGCTCTAGGATCAAGATTTAGGCATTTGGTATTGATGTATCATGTGAGGCCACCATGAGGCCTGTAAGGACCAAAGGTGAATGAAGATGCCTGCATGTTCTCATGTTATGATCCTGCCAAGAATCTTGCAAAACAACCAAAGAAAACGTTAAGCTGCACCTATCTTAAATGAAGTCCAAATGTAGAAAGTAAGAAAAGCAATGTAATAAAAATTCAACTAAGTGTGCAAATGTAGAGTTGGAGAAGCAAGCATGCAAGCTAGTTTCAAGCCTTAGCAGGCCATCATTTTCCATTTTAAGCTCATAGCATACCATGGTTTGCCAATTTAAGGCCATAGTAGACCATGGTTTGTGTAAACTGTGTTGGCTTAAGCAAGGTTGGGAGTGCTTGGGGCCATGGTTTGTGGATTAGGTGCCATGTGGCAAAGGGTAGTTGAGGCTATGCTGATAGCAACTATGCTTCCACTTGAGCCAAATGGTGCTACGCTCTGGTGTTCTCCAATGGACCCCAAGAGACTACTAGACTATGACTATGCTACCAAGAATGCATGTGACAGAGTCAAAAAGATCACAATGTACCTACAAATAGTGCAAAATAGTGTAATTTGGAGGCTACACTCTCCCATCTTTCAAGTGGGATCGAGTGTAGGTACAATCTTGGGACATAGGGGGTGCAAAAGAGATGTAAGTTGCTGATCTTGCTTGCCAAAGGAGTGTTAGAGCTGAGATGAAGGCTGGTGCTAAGCTCTAGAAGCTTTTGGAGGCTATCCTGCATTGCTATGCCAACTACATTTTGGAGCGTAGCCCAACAACTAGGCAGATTCTACAAAAATTGAAGTCCAATGCTGGCTACACTTTAGAGCATAGTAGAAATATTGAGAGTGTATCACTGACACTTAGAGAAAAATTAGCAAAACTTGCAATCTTCATCTAGGCTATGCTCTAGAGCATAGTAGGAGGGGTAGCTTTAGGAGTTAGAAAATTTGCCAAAATGCCTCTTCCATGCTGAGCTAACTTGATAGCTTCTAGCTTAACACTTAGGTAAAATTGGCCATTGAAGTGCATGCTATGCTGGCTACGCTCTAGAGCATAGCAGAGGCAATGGAAGCATAGCACAACACTTAGAAAAATATTGCAACTATTTTTGATACTTAGAAAATTTTGATAATCTAGTTTTATGTTGCATGCTACACTGACTATGCTTTGAAGCATAGCTCCAAAAGTGGAAGCATGGGCCAAACACTTAGAAAAAATTTACCTCGTTTTGACACTTAAAAAAAATTTTGTTAAGGTTTTGTTGCCCAAATTTTGTGCTGTTTCACTCATATTTTGTAATTGCTACATATAGACACCTTTGAATTTCTACTTCTAGTGCACACTGCTTGCATGCAAAGATAGATGCTTATTTCACAACCCATAGTTTCTGTACACAATTATGCCCTATATCACTATATGTGATGTATGAAACATGCTTCTTCTCAATCTTTCTGAATGCATTTTCTTTAGATATTTTTAGGGAAAGATCTCTAATGCCAATTCTTACATCAACAGTGCTTAGCCATGCCCTTCCCATGATGATTGGGAAATCCCCTTTGTAGTTCTTCACTTTGATCACTAGAAAATAAATAGGATAAGGCAACCCATAGACAATGGTCACAACGTCTTGTACTAGTCCTCATGGAATAGTGATGGACTAGTCTACCAATTCTAATTTGATATTACTCTTCTTTAAATGATGTAGGTTCCATGTAGTCTACATCTCATGAGAGATCAAGTTGACACCGGAACCTGAGTCGAGAATAGCTTTACATAGTTCATTCCTAATGATCTGCAAATAAATCAAGGAACTTCTAAGATGTACTAATTTATTGGAAAGGTTTCTAGCATGGATCCAATCAAATATAGCGTGAGTAAGCATAACAGTATGGATCCTAGGTGATGTTTGGTTTGAAGGGGACTCAAAGCTATTTGAGACAAAGGAAGACAAAGGAACAGGATTGTCAACCGTAGGTGTATTTGAGGGCTTAGGTGGATTGCATGAGTAGAAGAAAGGTATTTTCTTTGATCGAGTATCTAAACCACTTAGTTGATTAACTGGTTGTAGGTTAATAGCCCTAGTACTATTGCGTTGTTGTGGTTAAGCTGGTAGTTCACCCTACATAGATGGGCCAGGTGGTAGCTATGCAGATGGAAGAGGAAGATGCATAGGAATAGGAGGAGGATAAGGGTAAGAGGTGGTATCCCTCTTTGCATGTAAAGAATAGTTGGAAAGTAGAAACATGATTGGAGGAGTCACATGGAAACAAGGGTTGCTAAACATAATACCCATATGGATCAGGTTGTCTGTAAGAGTATTGCTACCTTGGTGGTGCCAGCACCCATGACTCTGGTTGCTGCCACTGTTGATACTTCTCATATGGTTGTGGTGGAGTTTTTCTTAGATAATATTGCTATTGCTAGCGGAACTACCTAAAATTAGCTTAAGGATAAGGTAACCTTCTAGATGTTTGCCGTTGTGCTAGTCATGGATTCAAAGCTTACATCTTAGACTCCTATAAGTGTGACACTATGGGGCAACATCACTTAGGGTATTCATATTGGTAGACATTGCATCCACCATCATCATCTGATTCACTTCTCATAACTTCTTCTATTGTATCACTCTTGCCTTTACCTCTTTGATAGGTACATTCAACTTCCTTGTGCCTCCTGCACTTATGATCATTACCTTATTCTTTGGACTCTTTAGCAATTTCTAGGATAGCTTGAAATCTGCTATCCATGGAGTTCCATAACTGATCAACCTTGGTTGTAATTTCATATTGAAATTTTTGGAGTGACAAGGTTTTCCTATTCACCACCTCATCAGGTTTGAATTCTTCTTCACTATCATAGAATCAAACCTTCCTCTTTAAGATGGAAGGATCACGATTGTACTCTTTGGCACTTTCTCTTTTTCTTAATTCACCCTCCTCTTTAGCTACTTGCTCGACTAGTTTTTGTATCTAAGGGGCATTTAATTATGATAGTCACCCTTGGGCATAGACACTAAGGGTTCTTGTTTCTAATCAAAGCCCTTTTACAATATGGCAAAGTTGATCCAGTTGAGAATAACCATGACTAAGACATTTTTGCATTGAGCAATAGTATCAACTGGTGGTGGCATCCAAGGATTCATGTGTTCCTTGTTTCCATCCTTGGATCTACCTTCTTAAGTTGGACACTCTCGAGTACATTTTATATTTGTCATTGAATAATTCAAACATGGTACTCCATCATCTGATAGATTTTGGCTCTAAGAACCAATGCTAGTTTTCTTCTTCTTTGATGAGTATCCTTGGGAACAACTTAAGTTTTTGCCACTTATTCTCTATGTTCTGTAAGGCACATGCATCTTAAAGCTTAGAGATGGTTCTATGGATTAGAGTTATATCCCCATTCGAACTAAGGAATATTGTTCATGTCTAACCTTTTGATTCAACTATCCTTTCCATGCCTTATTGGAATTCATATTGCCTCTGCAATACTGAGCATACTTCATGTAGCAAGTAAAGGCTCATTGAGGCCTTGATCATGGTGCCTATGATGCCCTCTACTACCCCTTTGTTCATGGCAATATGCCTCTCTTGAATGTCCACACCCTTAATCTTTCCTTTCCTAATAGTGCCTTCGATCATTTTGATCCCCTCAATCATTTTGATTACCTCCATCATGGTCTTGCATCCTATAGTTATGATTAGAGCCAAAAGAATAAGAAGATGATGAAGATAAAGAGGAAGAAGGACTAGCACCATCATGGTGCCTACTAACACCTCTTTGGTAATCGTGACTACGATCATGATCTTGTTTCTTGTCCACATCCTTACCTTGAATTGCCTCTTTGGATCCTTCTTTACCATTGGATCAATTCTTACCAAAACCAGGATTGTGACTTGTGGACTACAAGTTCTAGTTTTGACCTTTGTTACCAAAGTCAAAGAGAGGAATTTCACTAAATGGAAAACCCCCAGAGAAGGATTCCCCACCATTGTTTTGGTACAATAGGAATGAGGAATCATTAAATCCTTTTCGCTTCATAAATTCATAATTTTTTTCTAACTAGCGATCCTAGAGATGTTATGCCTCAGTGAGATGATAATCCCTAGCATCACTATCTTGCACAGCATACTTAGCATGATGTTCTTGAAGACCCAGATAGATAAGTGTTTGGTGAAGCATTGCAAGAACAGATCAATTGGGTAGCAACATAATGTTGCCCTCCATGTCACACCACCATAGCTATTTATCTTGATGTAGGATGAAGGTGAAATTGGGTTCATACTCATCAGGATGAGCATATACCATTCAATATTTTTGAGACACCGGTTGATGAGCTCCATCAGACATGGGCAGAGAAGCACTCCTGTGAGAAGAAGACATTTTCAATTAGATGAGAAAAATGCAATGTGCTTTTAAATTTTTGTTGTAGTAATTATAAATATGATATGACTCTAAGGTTTGTTCCAACAATTTTGAATGATTTTTACTAAATCCTAGATAGTGCACAAAATAACCAAAATGTCCCTAGCAATGATGCCAATGATGAGTAGCAAGGTATCCTTATGTCCAACCATACCAATCACAAAGGTGTTCACATGCGATCCAGTTGGATTCCATGGATCTATAGTTCTCTAGTGCACTAGTTCCTCTAGCAACTAAAATGGGCATTAAAAATATTTGTTGTCTTCCCAACTACACTTGTGGAGCTTAAGGGTATGGTTTAAGTGTAATTGAGGTACATTATTTTTATCATTTTATGTTTTATGAGTTTCGTCACCAAGAATGAAAGGCAATGTAATTCATGATCTAATTCATTTACTACCTAGCTAGCCTAACACAAGTACCCATCTCACTTTCTTGGACACATCCTGAACACGTATAGTGTGGCTAGACTACCAAACGTTAAGTGTTTCTTAGTTACCAAGTGTTACATGTATGCTCGAAGTGGTCATGCTTGTGTTCATTACCAACTAGAAATTAATTACTTAATTAAAGTGCATGAAAGTAAAGTGCATTAAAGAAAACATTAATCTATTCTTAGTGCAACAAGGATTGTAGAAAAAGTTTATTTTTATTCCCATCACACTACTACGCTCAAGTACATCAATGTTCAAACAAAGATCTGTACACACTTAAACTCTTGTTGCAAGCACTTAGAAAATATTCTAACTATAGAAAACAAACTGCAAGAGCTTTGCTAACTATGACAAAAACTATATCAAAATCATGAGTCCAAGTGTTATATTTATAGGCCAACATATATCTCATGACATCAAATATTTGACATCACATCTTGGCTCCAACATCTCAAACCCAACATCAAGGCTTCAACATCGGATACTCGATGTCATTGGAGCATGCAAAAATGTGATTCATCATGAATAAAATCACAAAATCACTGGATCACCATATATACATAAATCACCATATGAACAAAAATCACTTTATCACTTAATTATTATATGAATAGTAATCATCAAATCATTAGCTCACGACATCACCAAATATAGAAATATGACATCACCTATAGCAAGTTGCCCATAAAAAGAGCACAAAATAATCATATGTAGAAAAACTTATATCATTTATTTAAAAAATCACCAAGAAAATATCATCAATAAAACATTATTAATTTAAAAAATTATTAATAACAGTAAAGCAAATCACCATTAGAAAAAGTTGTCCCCTTTATGGAAAATAAAACACATTACCATTGGAAAAAAGTGCATCATGGTAAAAAGAATAAAGCACATCCTTATTAAGAACAATAAAGCACATCCCTGTATTACCTATTCCAAGAAAAAAAGGAAATGAAATCACTGTATCATTAACATCCATTATCACCAATTAATTTATTTAGAGTAAGTACTTTGTCCTAGAAATTACAATTAACATGTAATATATATAACAAAATTGAATTAAGAACTTTTGCATCGTAGTCACTTGTTCTAAGCTCAAACATACCTCCCTCTAGAACTTAAAGCATTACAATGCATGTCCTCTTGAAAGACCTTATATTTTTTTTTTGAATAAGGACAAAGCTTCCTAGTTTTTTGTATAATTAGCTATTTCCTAGCATTATGTGGGAACTCTAAAATTAAGAAGGAGCAAATTTGGGTCTTGTTGGACATATTCCTCCTTCTTTGCAAGGGTTTCTAGTCGTGCTTCCCTAGTAACTTCTTGTGGTGATGGTAGGGGCAGAAACAAATATATTCATTATTTGTAAAGGTTTTATGATCTAGAGAGGGAGCATAATTGTTATAAAATGATATGGCCCAATTGACAAGAACCATCAAAACAAATGACATTATCAATTCATAGGTGAAGATAGGTGGGGAATAGACTGTCATGCTTCCCTATAGTTTTAGCATATGTTACCATATCAAGCAAACTGGGCCATTGATACAATTAGAGTAAAGTGAGCACAATAGTTCACTGTTTATTTGGATGTTCCTATATTTTAATTCTTTTACGAGCTTATGAAATATCTTTGGACATAACTTCATCCCAGGGCTCCATGGAAGTGCGAATAGGTGGATGAATTTGATTAACCTTAAAGTTCCATGCAAAATGCAATTTTGCAAAAAATATATTTTCATGCAAAATTAGAAATTTAGCCAACCTATCAACCGGATCAAACTACATTTAATAGATGTTAACAATACTGTAGATGTACCGTTGAAGTTGTTGGCCATGGTTATCATGATAAAATAGTTGTGAGACAGTAGATCAAAGCAATGAATTAGCAGTTTATTATTCATGAACTACACTTTTCATTTCTATCATCTGATAGTTTTAGAATTTTCCCTAAAGATGAGATAAGACTTCTAATCATGTTGTGAAGATCTATCTCAATTAATTTGATATTTCCAATTTTGTAACCCTAGATGTGGCTATTTAAGTCTACCTTGGGATTAGTCATAAACACAAGAGTTGAGAGTTGAATGTCTATTATTTTCGAGAAATACAATAAAGCTTGTTGTTATTGTTTTTGGTTTTTTTTTGCATTTGCATAAGATGAGTTGTTTTTACTCTATTAGAAAGGACCTCCCTCATATATCCCCTTTCCATAACAATGGTATAAGAGCTAGGTTCATAGTCCATGGTAGTGTTGTAGATCGTGCATACAAAGTTTACAAAATGGCTATCAAATAAGAAATAGATAAGTTCAATGAAAACAACTTCACATTGTGGAAAGTGAAGATACAAGTAATTTTGTGTAAAGATAATTACCTAGCAGTTATTGGAGAAAGGTTGCGGGAGGTCATGGTTGACGACAAGTGGAATAAAATGGATGGTAATGCTATTGCCAATTTACACTTGGCACTAGTAGATGGGATTCTTTCAAGTATTGCAGAGAAGAAGATGATGAAGGAAATATGGGACACTTCGATGAAGTTTTACGAGGCTAAATCACTTCACAACAAAATCTTCTTGAAGAGAAGACTTTACACTCTTCGTATGGTAGAAACCTCATCGGTAATTGATCATATCAACACCCTAAACACTTTATTTGCTCAACTCACATCATTGGGTTATAAAGTAGTTTCAGGTAAACATGTAGAAATTCTACTTCAAATTCTACCTAATTCATATGATCAACTCATCATTAACTTGACCAACAATGTCCTTATGGATGATCTTGTCTTCGATGAGGTTGCAACTGCAATTCTTGAAGAAGAAAGTTAGTGCAAGAACAAGGAAGATAGGTTGGCAAACAAGGTGGAGGCCATAACAATGATGAGAGATAGATCCATGGAATGTCATTCCAATTGGAACCAAATTCATGGTAGATCCAAGTCAAGAAGCAAAAAGAAAAACATTACTTGCTACAATTGTGGCAAGAGAGGACACCTGAAGAAGGAGTGTTGGAACAAGAAGAGTAATGAAAAGAATCATCAAGGGAATGTGGCAAGTACCTCATATAGTGGTGATGTTCTCTATAGTGAGGCAACTATTTTTGAAGGTAGACAGAAGCTCACTGATGCTTGGATCTTGGATTCAGGAGCAACATGACACGTGACCTCTTAGAGAGAATGGTTTCATCACTACAAACCAATCTTAGAAGGATCTATGTACATGGGAAATGATCATGCTTTGAAAATCATTGGTAGTGGTATTGTCTAGATAAATATGTATGATGGCACTATTTGCACCATACAAGAGGTATGACATGTGAAGGGCCTGAAGAAAAATCTACTGTCTTTAGGATAACTAGATGATGTTGGGTGAAAAACTCATATAGAGAATGGGATTTTGAAGATTACTAAAGGTGCGCTTGTGGTAATGAAGGTAGAAAAGGTTGCTACAAATTTATACATGCTTCTAGGGGACACACATCAAGTGGGAGAGTCTTCTGTTGCATCAACTAGTTTGGAAGAAGAATTGATGATGTTGTGGCATCGAAAGTGTGGTCATATGTTAAAACAAGGTTTTAAGATTCTCTCTAAATAGTGACTACTTCCTGGGCTCAATTTAGTATGTTTACCATTTTATAAGCATTGTGTTACTAGTAAGCAACATAGATTAAAATTTAGCACATCAACAGCTAAGAGTAAATGCATCTTGGACTTGATGCACTCTGATGTTTGGCAAGCACCAGTCACTTCCCTAAGAGGAGTAAGATACTTTGTATCTTTCATTGATGATTACTCCAAGAGATGTTGGGTGTATCCAATCAAAAGGAAGGTGGATGTCTTTTCAGTCTTCAAAGGTTTTAAAGCACGTGTAGAACTTGAGTTTGAACAAAGGATCAAGTGTCTAAGGATGAATAATGGAGGAGAATATACAAGTAATGAATTTGATGCATTTTGTCAACAAGAAGGCATCAAGAAATAGTTCATAGTAGCTTAAACTCCTCAAGAAAATGGAGTGGCAAAATGGATGAACAGAACCTTGTTGGACTTGTAAGCCAGCTATTTATTCTTATCTCCATACATTTGGAAGTTTTGTGTATGTGATGTACAACGACCAAGAAATATCGAAGTTGGACCCAAAGTCTAGAAAATGTATCTTCTTAGGGTATGTTGATGGAGTTAAGGGGTATCTCCTATGGGATCCCGCTACCCATAAGGTTGTCATCAATAGAGATGTGATAGTTGCAGAAGCTAAAGAGAAGGGAGATGATAGCACTTCAAAGGAGAATTCAAAGACTACTAGAATTCAGATAGAAGATAAGACAAAAGCTAAAGATCTTGTTACTTCAAAAGCAACATCAATGTATGAAGAGAAGGAACTAGTCAATTCTGAAGCTCATGAGGTTCGTTGGTAATCTCGAGCAAAAAGATCACCAACTTAGCACTCAAATTATGTTACTAAAAGCAATGTTGCATACTACCTTTTAACAGAGGATGGAGAGCCCTCAACTTTCCATGAGGCACTCAAAAGTCTAGATGTGTCTTTGTGGATGGCAACAATGCAAGAGGAGATTGAAGCTTTACATAAAAACAATACATGGGATTTTGTTACACTACCACAAGGAAGGAAGGATATTGGAAACAAATGGGTCTACAAGATCAAATGTGATAATAATAACCAAGTGGAGCAATATCGTGCAAGATCGGTGGTAAAGGGATATGATCAAAAAGAAGGAATTAACTTCAATGAGATACTTTCTCCTATGGTTAGTCTTACAATAGTCAGAGTAGTCCTAGCAATGTGTGCTACGTTTGACCTATGTCTAGAACAACTAGATGTGAAAATTTCTTTTCTTCATGGATATCTTAAAGAAGATATTTACATACTCCAACTAGAAGGTTTTGCAAAAGATGGCAAAGAGAACTTGGCTTGTAGGTTGAACAAATCTCTGTACGGTCTCAAACAGGTGCTAAGGTGTTGGTATAAGAGATTTGACTCATATATCATGAGCCTTGGGTACAATAGACTCAATGCAAACCCTTGTACATATTTCAAGAGGTTTGATGAAGATTTCATTGTTTTGCTATTGTATGTGGATGACATGTTGGTTGTAGGCCCTAACAAAGAGAAAATCCAAGAATTGAAGGCACAGTTAGCTAGGGAATTTGATATGAAAGACTTGGGACCATCAAAAAAGATTCTAGGGATGCAAATTCATTAAGATAGAAATAATAAGAAGATTTGGCTTTCTCAGAAAAACTACTTGGGTAAGATCTTACGATGCTTCAACATGCAAGACTGTAAGCCAATTTCTACCCTACTTACTATTAATTTCAAGTTATCCTCTGAGATGTATCCTAGGAATGAAGTAGAGAGGAATGAGATGTCTTAAGTACCATATGCATCAGCAGTGAGATGCCTAATGTTCGCTATGATTTGTACAAGACTAGACATTGCACAAGTAATGGGAGTGGTCAGTTGGTACATCGCAAATCATGGACGAGAGCATTGGAGTACTATTAAGAGAATTCGTAGATACATTAAGGGTACCTCAGATGTTGCATTATGTTATGGAGGATCAGAATTTACTATTAAAGGTTATGTGGATTCATATTTTGCAGGTGATCCAGATAAAAGAAAATCTACTATAGGCTATGTTTTTACACTTGCAAGAGGAGCTATAAGTTGGGTATCAAGATTGCAAATAGTAGTAGCATTATCTACAATAGAAGTAGAATACATGGCAACTACACAAGCTTGCAAGGAAGAAATTTGGATTCAAAGGTTATTGGAGGAGCTTGAACATAAACAAGAGAAGATTCCTCTATTTTGTGATAGTTAGAGCACCTTGCATATTGCAAGGAATCTAACCTTTCATTCAAGGACAAAACACATAGGAGTACAATTTCACTTTGTTCGTAATGTAGTAGAATATGGAAGTGTGAATATGTAGAAGATACACACCAAGGATAATCTTGCAGATGTTATGACCAAGCCAATTAACATGGACAAGTTTGACTAGACTAGATCCTCATATGGCCTAGCAAAAGCATAAGCAACATAGAATGGTAAGGTCAAAAGGATCGTGTGGAGATATGATTGATCGTCAATCAAAATTTCCAAGTGGGAGATTGTTGGCCATGGTTATCATGATAAAACAACTGTGAAGCAGCAAATCACAACAATGAATTAACAGTTTATTATTCATGAACTACACTTTCCATTTCTACCATATGATAGTTTTAGAATTTTAACTAAAGATGAGACAAGACTTCTAATCATGTTGTGAAGATCTATCTTAGTTAATTTTAGATGTTTCCAATTTCGTAACCTTAGATGTGGCTATTTAAGTCTATCCTGGGATCAATCATAAATACAAGATTTTTGAGTTGAATGTTTGTTATTTCTAAAATACAATTGTTGATGTCGACCTTGCCCATGCTAGGCACAGGGCCATGTTTAAATAAGTTCGAATATCATGAAAATTAAAAAGTCATATTAGCTTGCTATCTTTACCAATAGGCATTTATTCATCAACAGATTCATGGAGAATTGATCTTGATATTTAAAAAGAAAAATAAAAATCAATGTATGTCATTCAATGATCAATTTTGTGAAAAAGTTCATATCTCTTCATTGAGCTTTGTTTCTCACCAAATATCTCAATTAAACTAATAACTCTAAAGAAAATGTTTAATTCTTTGACTATGAATCTCCTCTTTAAAGCTATAAGAAACCAAGCCTTACAAACTCATCCAAAGATAAACCCACAGTAATAATTACTAGCCACAATTCCATAACACTTGATCCACATAACACACAAGGTGCAAAAAGTATTATTTTTTTTAAAAAAATGAAATTGTAATGACTGGAATGGAGAGTTAGTGAAACGATAAATAACTAAACCCTCAGCACCAATGGTGACCAATACTTACCAACTCAACAACACTAAAGCACATGTATCCAACGAGGATAGGCTTGGGCAATCCAAACTTCATGAATGACATAGAGCTTTTGTCTAAAATGCTTTCTTTGGTGATTACTCTAGGTTCAAAAAAAATCATTGACAACAAAACGTTTGGCCCTGGGTATTATGCTATCAAGAACTATAGTAAGTGGCACCAGGTTTAGGACCAAGGAACTTCCGATTTCTGTATCGTGGATAAGAATAGAAATGCTATATCTACAATGACTATCATTAATGCATATTTTTGAACCAAGTTTCTTTCACCTAGCATAGGGATAATTCTCAACAATAAAATGGATGATTTCTCCATTCCATCAAATAAAAATTCTTAGGATACTCAACCCCTAGCTCCTGCAAATTTCATTCAACCATTTAAATGCTCCATGTCTTCAATCACTCCCACAATTGTTCTCATGGTAATTTGTATTCTCACCTTCAATGTCTTTCTTATTTCAAACCAGATATTATGGAAGAAGATCTATTATCAAATGATTGAGAGTTGCTTGCTTCAAAGTTTACCATTATTACAAAAATATTCTAAGCCAACGTTAAACAAGAATTCAATGTTTGTAACAGTTATTGAAGATAATGTATTTATACTGGTAGGATGATGGTGGCAGTTGCACAGAATGTGTGGTGATAGTTACTTCTTACACACATTCATGGAGGTGTTGGACGTGGCAAGGAAACGAATCGATGGGCAAGAACATGGCTGCGGTTACGTGGGCAGTGATCATTGATGGCAATGGTTGCAAACATTAGTGGCAGATGTTTCAGTACTTACAGTGATGTGGAAAAGCTTGGATGCCATTATGGTAGACTATAACAACTATAAACAACAATAGAGGTGATGTGAAATGGGGGGGAACTCTTGCTATTAATCTTGAGGGGGGTTCTTGCTATTAGTCTTGAGGGGCAGCTTCCTCTCTAGAGCCAGCGGTTCCCTCCTTTATTTTCTTGTATTTTATAGGCTTTTGGCTGATCTTCAAGGAGGGTCTAAGGTAGGAGCCAGCGACTCAAAATCAGATCCTTGGGATATTTGCAACAGCACAAGAGGGTTCTCTCTCTCTTTCTCTTTTGTCTACGGTAGTGCAGCCCATGCTCAGGACCCAAAACATACAATTTTCTTTGGACCAGTACTTTATCTCGATGGTGCAGACGTGGGTGGATGGTCTTTCTCTCTACAATAGTGCACAAAGCTGGCAAACAACAGTAGGATTTGAATGACCATGGTTTCTTCCCTGTGCAGACTACAACAGGTAGTCTCTCTTTTTCTCTTTTCTCCTCCTCCTCACTCCCTCTTCCTCTCTATGGTGATAGTGTTCCAGGCAGCACATGTGGCTGGCGGAATGGCAGGACCAGGGAAAATTCATTTCTTTAGTTACTCATTGTATTCTAGATAATTATTTAATTTAAATTCTAGATTTTCTTTCTTTAGTTTATTATTTGCAAAAGGCCACGTAGCCCTCTCTAGCTAAGACTATTCTTCAGTTTCCTTAAACATGCGAGAGGTGCCCTAGGCAGTAGTCTCCTAAAATGAGTTTTCTTTTCAGGTGTTGGTGTGACAAAAATTTATGCATCAACACCTTTTTGGCGCTAGAAGGAGGGTCATTTCTCTAACCTTTATTATCCCATTTTCTAAAATATTATTTTTTTTGTCCTTTTCCAATCCCTATTCTATTTCCTAAAAATTTCATTTTCCTTATTTCAAACTTATTTTATTTAAAATTTCTGCTTTCAGCCATTGTCTTGAAAAAACTTTTAAATAAATTTTGAGCCCTTTATTTCCTATTCTCAAAAGTTCATTTCTTGACACTTTTGGGTCTAATCACCCATTTTTGTTTAATCCTTTTTTTTGAAAAAAAAAACCTTCGTTTCTCAGTCCCATTTTCAAATTTGTGTTTAGGCGGTCTTTACCTTAGACCTGGGATAGGTAAGGTGGTTTTATTTAATTATGAAATTTTAAATGCATTTTTCTAAAATCTTACATTTTACTATTTCTCCTTTTAATTTTATAACTATTGTAATTTTATACATTTATTTTTCTTTTCAAAAAAAATATATATCTTTTTTTTTAAAATAATATAGCATATTTTAGAGTTTTTTTTTTCTTTACCAAAAAAATATTATTTCAATATTTTCTTTTCTTTTTTTTCAATTTTATAGTTTTATTCTAAGAATTATATTTTATAGTTCTATTTTATGAGTGAACTCTCCTATGCTTCTAACTGACGAGTCACTCATCTCTTTGCATTAAGGAAATGACAAGCCTCACATTTTCCAAGTTTTATTCCTAAAAGAACCCAAACTAGGATGGTAGTCAATCAACCCTCAACTCCCTTGGTCAATAACCCCTTTACCTTTACTAACTACCATGACATCTCAAAGTCACTCTAGAACATAAATTTTTTCTATGATCCCACAAACCATGCTAGTGATGCCTGCCAACATGTATAATGTTTCGAAATCTTACTTAGGATCCACAACATTGTCTAAAATGGTGTGGCATGTAGAGTATTTATGATAATTTTCAAGAGTAAGGCCACTCACTAATTTCTGATGCTTCCCAATGCCTCCATTAACTTATGGCAGGAGTTCAAAAGTAAGTTTTTGACTCAGTTTGACAAATTCACAAGCCTTGCTATAGCATCTAGCAACTTCAACAACTTAAGAAAGCTACCTAGGGAAAATGTCAAGGATTACAACCTAAGATTCCTTTACCAATTGGCCTATGTGCCAAGTGAGATGTGTCCACAACCCGATGGCATCCTCAACTTTTACCTCTCTACCATTTACCCATTCTTTTCCTATGCCATCAAATCTAATTCAAACAGAATGGAAGTACAGGGAACAATGGCTAAAGCTATGGAGCTAGAACAAATTAGCCTTATGAATAGCATTCAAACCCAATTTGGAATGATGAGCATTAGCAATCCTATGCAACATAGTCCTCTACCTCTACCAACTTTCCAAATGAGCAACACTATGTTCTAAACTCCTATTCCCCTTCAAATGACTCAACCTAAAAATTGCTATTTTCAAGATCCCACATCTTCTCCATTCCTACCATCTAACATTGGTTTGAATGAGGATCAATTGAAGGCCTTAATTTAGTCCATCATAAACCCAAACAAGGTACCTAATCTTGATGAACCCATGACTCAAGCTCAAGATCAAATGACCCAGATATTAACTTCGCTTCAAAAACTTTCAAACGAAGTAGTTGAATTAAAGAGAAATAACAACAAGGATCCTATAGAACCTGAAAAGTCTAGTTCATTAGTCAATGGCAATTATTGTCGCATCCATAACATGAGGCAACATTCTGAGAAGACATGTCCCCAATTTTTAGCATTATATGGTGACAACACCCAAGGTCAAAAAAATGGAAAACCTCCTATTCTGGTCCTTAATGTACCTCATCAAACAGAAAATGAAGAGGTTTCCTCACTGGAGCAATTTATGGTAAGCAACCCCAACCCACATAACACTCACTATCATAAACTTAGTGACATCATGAACAACACACAATAACTAGGAATGATCCTTACACTCCTTCAAATAGAAGAGCTCCTAATCAAAGTAACACAAACACTGAAATTGGGTCATTCCAAACAAACACCCCACAATGACCAAATCCATCTTCTATACTTAGAAGAACTCCACCTCAACTAGAAGTCAAAGAAGTACCTAAGACTTACAATCTAGTTAAGGATTTGAAGAAAATCAAAGCTAACATTTCAATGTATGATCTATTGTGTTTTGACAAAATGAAAGAGGTAGTTCAAGAGATAGTTCATAGACCAGAAACTAATAAAAGAAAATCCCCAACCCCTGAAAGGCAAGTTCACTTCACAGAAAGTCCTAACACATTATCAGTACAAAATGTAAACAATTCCATGATGAGCAAGAAAGATCAACCTCCTTTCCTAACAACTCTAATTATTTTAGGAAAGAATGTTCACAATTGTTTAATGGATTTTGGAGCAACTGTTAGTGTCATGCCACTTGAGGTATGTAGGACTTTAGGAGCACAAATGATACCACAAATGAAAAATGTGATTCAACTCGATGGGTCCAACATACCTATAGTAGGGTCATTAAAAGGAGTGAAAGGGAAACTTAAAAAATACCCTACATTCACATGTTACATAGATATCTTGGTAGTTGACATGTCACCTACCTATGGTATGCTCCTATCTATGACTTTTGTAGCCAAGTTTGGGGGCTTCTTTAGGTCGAATTTCTCAAAGCTATTAATCCCTATCAAAGGAAAATCTGAATACATGATTATACCTCAAGAACCCTTCTACAAACAAGTAGTTATAGCCTTGGATCAACAAAATCAATCTTTGGAAGATAAAAACACTAATCTTTATGTTGGGGTTATTGAGGTTGAGCGTAGCAAACTTGTAAAGGACTATGTGAGTGGAACTACAAAAGTAAATATTGTCTCTTATGCAGATTCCACCCAGTCCTATCAAAGTTCTAGAGAAGGTGAAGAAATCTATGGAGATACCTTGCCTTTTCAACAACATGATGGATTTCATCCAAGCAATCTGCCACCTTTAGGGAAAGAAAAAGATATAAATAAGATCCTACCTCTTAAAACATTTTAAGGTGTGCTAAATTTTAATAACACGTCCATGGAACATTCTCCTAGAAAGGCTATATTCGATGATCCACCAAGACCTAAACCTATCATTGAAACTTATATCAAAGAAAAACTTCATAGAAAATGAACAAGCAAGTTAAGATTAGGTTTTTATTTTTATAATCTTAAGCATCAATAAATTTTTAAACAATATTTTGATAGGAAGTACGTTGGTGAAGTCTTTAAGATAGGAGAACTAGTCCCGGAAAAAGGTAGAACATTTGACCAAGAAAATCTTCAAGGTAAGTTCCCTTCTATGTGTTCATGCGCATTTTGAATTAAAGACATCATTAGCCCCAATGTGTATAAGGTTGTTGATGTGCAAGGACATAAGTTACCTAGAAATTTCAATGCATTCCATCCAAAGCAGTTCTATTCAGGTGCCCCACGTGGACACCTATTAGATTCTTAGTTACATGTTTTCTTTCTCTTCGTCATGCATTTCATTTGTATATAGTTGCATTTGCATATTTTCTTTGCATTTCAATCATTTCTTTCTTCACATATTATTTTGATTTTTGCTTTGCATATGATTTTAATAATCATTATTATCTTTTGAGTTACTAGGCATTGGGTCATCAGAGCACCATTGAGAATAATGTTAGTATAATTCTTTATATAATATTTCTTATTAGTATTACATAAAATCTCTTTTATACTACTATATATTTCAATAATGCTTTGATTATTCCTAGTCTTTTTCAAGGTTTTAGTTTCTTTAGTTATGTTGGATTATGGAAAATGAAAGATCTGTGCTAACTTATCATGTAATCATCATAATCATGTGAGTGTAGGATAGGTGATGTTGGAGAATGGTTAGCCATAATCACTAGGTGACCTTGGAAAACCCCATTTTCCCTATCATAAGCCATAGCCCTCAAGTGCAATGATCCATGGTTACCCTATGAACAATGAGGTGAAGTGTGTTCATCTCCACTTGAGACCCTTAGCCATCTATGAGACCTTCTATGATGCTATCAAATTGTAATCAAAGGCACATACATAAGGGTTGAACTGCACCATGGGCAAAGTTGCGAAAGGATCATGTTCATTGGTAGTGTAGCTAATCAACTAGAATTGTGTTGGAATTCCTACCTTAAAAATGAAGTACACAATGGGCAAAGTTTCTTCAAAAAAAAAAAGGAATGAGGATCATGTTCATTAGCAATGTAATAAGTTCTTGAGTGTGATGGGGTTTGGTAGCTATCCTCATCCTAACCTCCATTTCCCCTTTTGAACCTATATTCCAAAAACAAAATTAGAGCCAAATAATCCCTTTTCATCCATTTTCTTTCTCAATGTCAAAAAAAAAAAGGTTCCAAGGAAAAATCTAAAAGTTACGGCTAGCCACAGTCTAACGTGAACTTGTCCTCCTCATCAAGTTTAGTATGGGTCTTGCGCNTTGTGATGTTTACATTTCTTTCTTTGTTGCATTTTCTTTTAAAAATTTCATGGTTTTTGTTATCCTTGCACTTGCATGCAATTAAAGTTTGGGGGCTAAGTGTTGATGTCAACCTTGCCCATCCTAGGCACGGGGCCACGTTTAAATAAGTTTGAATATCATGAAAATTAAAAAGTCCTATTAGCCTACTATCTTTACCAATAGACATTTATTTATCAATAGATTCATGGCGAATTGATCTTGATATTTAAAACAAAAATAAAGAACAATGTATGTCATTCAATGATCATTTTTGCGAAAAAGTTCATATCTCTTCATTGAGCTTTGTTTCTCACCAAATCTCTCAAGCAAACTAATAACTCTAAAGAAAATGTTCAATTATTTGACTATGAATCTCTTCTTTAAAGCTATAAGAAACTTAGCCTTACAAACTCGTCCAAAGATAAACCCACAGTAATAATTACTAGTCACGATTCCATAACACTTGACCCATGTAACACACAAGGTGCAAAAAGTATTTTTTTAAAAAAATTAAATTGCAACAACTAGAATGGAGAGTCAGTGAAACAATAAATAAATAAACCCTCAACACCAACAGTGACCAATACCTACCAACTCAATAGCACTAAAGCACATGTATGCAACGAGGATGGGCCTAGGTGATCCAAACTTTGTGAATGACATAGAGCTTTCATCTAAAATTCTTTCTTTGGTGATTGCTGAGAGGTTCAAAAAAAACAAAATAGTTGACAACAAAACTTTTGGCCTTGGGTATTATGCTATCAAGAACTAAACTAAGTAGCATCAGGTTTAGGACCAAGGAAGTTTCCATTTTTGCATCGTGGATAAGGATAGAAATACTCTATCTACAATGACTACCATTAATGCATATTTTGGGTCCAAGTTTCTTTCACCTACAATGACTCCTTGCCTAAGCTTTCATCTTATGTATCTAGTATACCCTTGAAGTTGTACGAGACTACTACTAATCTAACAATGTCATGTGCAAAAAATTTATGAGAGCTAAAGAGGTTTAACGAATCCCTATGTGAGGAAGTTATGGCCTTAAGGAAAAAAACTTAATTGTAGGAGGAAACTATTAGAGATCTCCAAGATCACAAGGCCTTTGTGAAAGCCCAACTGGCTAACTTAGGGGAATTGTTAACCAAGGAGATAACATGGGCCTACTGCTACTACACCATTCAAAACAAAGTAGTGACTTTATGAGAGATGGTAAAATAATAGATGCAAATGGACCTCATCTCCTAAAAGGTTGAGGACTAGAAATATCATTACATTTTGATCCTAGAGTCGGCTTGGGTGGGTTGGCCCATGGCCCTTGCTTTGTGATCTTTGGTTCTTTAAAAATAGTCGCTATGGTCACATTGTTATGTTTGCTCTTTTCTTTGTCTCTCCATGTATGTTAATTTTTATATGCTACATAGGCCAAATCATGACTGGCCTCTACAGCATCCTCTATATTTTTAGTTTGAAAAATGTCTAACTATGAGACTATGAGTCAACATAGTAGAGCTTGGACTTGATGAAGTCATTAAATGCTTCCTTAAATATGGCCAATAGGTGGGCTTTAGCTATAGGCTCTAGTATTTCATTCAACAGTCCATTCCACCACTGAATGAATTTCTGCATAGGCTCAAGGGGTCCCTACTTGATCTTCATGAGTTAATCTAGTGTTGTGTCACACTTCAATTTATACTTGAAGTTGGTGAAAAACTGGGTAATCAAGTCCTCCAAAGAGGATATGGATCCCCTAGGTAATGCATAGTACCAATCAAGTGCTTTCCTAGATAAAGACATGGGAAACATTCTCATGATGGTATGAGGCCATGGTTGTAAGAGTAGGCACTACATTAGGGTCACCTTCTCTCTTGTATTTACTAAACTAGAGAATAGGGACACCATGAGGAAGTGTTAAGGGTGGGACCATAGAACTAACTAGATCATCCTAGTAAAAGTCCATAATCTTGACACTTTGGGAAGTAGAGGCTTTAACCCNTGTGGAAGTAGAGGCAAAAAAGAAGTTTGAGCTTGTACATTGGAATGGAAAAGAGTATGTCCCTTCCTTGTATGACCAAATCCCTCTAATTGATGTCTATACTAGCATCTTGGCTCAATTGATTATGATGGAAGAGGAAGATGAAAAGCATAGCTTAGAAGAACAACAAGAGGAGGAGGATGAATTTAGGATGGAATTTGAGCCTGAAAACATCTTGGGAGGATTGTTCCAACAAACATCTTCCAAGGTCATAGTGCCTTTTTCTAATGGTTTTTTTTTCTCCATGGGCATGGTGCCATCATCTTCCACTCCTTCCTACCCTACCATGGTTGGTCCCACATTGGTCATAGCCACACATCAAATTCAATCAATGACATAACCAATAACCTATAACACATCTATGTCATTTACCATANAAAACCATTAGAAAAAGGCACTATGACCTTGGAAGATGTTTGTTGGAACAATCCTCCCAAGATGTTTTCAGGCTCAAATTCCATCCTAAATTCATCCTCCTCCTCTTGTTGTTCTTCTAAGCTATGCTTTTCATCTTCCTCTTCCATCATAATCAATTGAGCCAAGATGCTAGTATAGACATCAATTAGAGGGATTTGCTCATACAAGGAAGGGACATACTCTTTTCCATTCCAATGTACAAGCTCAAACTTCTTTTTTGCCTCTACTTCCACACGTGAAATCATGAGGCCAGCATGCATTTTAGTGTAAATGTAATGATAACGATCTTCATTTATGAAGGTAAAGTCAAGACTTTCACCTCTAACCCTCAAGGCTCACTTGCATTCAATGATGACAAGGTCTTTAAGGTCATAGATCCTCATGGCTTGTTGGAGGATGAGGGGCAATTTGGTGGACTATTGGAAAGACATGGCTATGATGTTGAGAATGGCTTAAAATAGGTTATAAATGATAAAATAGAAGTAAATTCCAGTGAATGGAATTCAAAAAATTTTAAAGAAAATAAAAATGGTTAAAAATGAAGTACTTACTATAATTATTAAGTGGAGGGTAAGGGGGGTTTACCCCTTTACTAAAAATGAAAAGTTGAAAAAATTAGTATTAAGCCTCATCCACACTAGCCTCCAAACTACCTCTACACTGGGTATGGTAGGGAGGGAACAAAGGAGAGGTGATATGATGGAAATATCACACCTTCTAATCCAACATTAATGGGGGGAAAGGCTAAAAATCAAAGTGAAAAGTTAGTGTTTTTCCACTAAAACTGCTTTTAGTAGGCTGCCAATTTTCTCAACTTGGAAAAATGAGTAGGCTATAAAATGAAAAAAAAAGCACATCCACAAGTGAAATTCAAAAATGGAGCACTTACTATAATTAGTAAGTGGGGGTAAATGGGGTTTACCCTTTTACCAGAAATGGAAAGCTAGAAATGTTGATGTTAAACACCCTTTACGTTAACCTCCTAGATGCCTTTATGTTGGGTATGATAGGGGAAAAGAAGGGGGATGAGATAATGGAAATCTGACACCTTCTTATTTCAACATTGGAGAAAGGGGGAAAAAGTTTAAAGGCCCAAAATGAAAACCTGGTAGTCTCCAATAATGATTCTGGCAAGCTACAAACTTTTACCACAGAGGAGGGGAAAGTAGGCTTGGTTGGTATGGAAACCAACATTAGTTTTGTGGCAAAAATGTGATAAAAACTAAAAGGTTATTAAGGCTTCCATGCAAGTTTTTTTAAAAAAATTCATAGCATATGTTATGAATTTTCATCACCTAAACCACCTAAAAATTCCATGTTAAGGTTTCTACTATAGGGGGGTAAGAACAGTGTTGGATTTCCAAGGTCTTAGCTACAAAAATGTAAATTTACTACTAAGAGACAACATTGATAATATGGCTAATAGATTTTGGCATAGAAATTGGGCAAAGGCCCTCCTTCTCATGCCAAGAAAACTATTTCAATCAGAAACTTTGATTTACTAGAAAGGATCAATGGATCTAGTGCACAATAATCCTCAACCTGCAAATCCCTACGACCTCTAGAAAAATGGGATTCAAGGTGCCTTGGCTAGTCCAAAAAATCAACTAGGGACCTACAAAGTGTAACACAGGGTAATAATAAAAATAAAGTGCTGAAACTATTAACAAATCTAAATAATTCACAGAAAATAAAAGAATATATTTTGCACACAAAACCCATAACTTAAAACTTTATTGAGAAAGAATAAAGAATAAATTATAGAAATGTGTACAAATAGTGCCTAAGTGAGTAGCAAGGGGATTCACTTAGATGGGGGTTTAAGGTCTATTGAAGTTGATGTAGCTAGGGGGTTGAGAAGTGTGAANGGTGGGGGGGGGGGGGGGGGGGGGGGGGGGGGGGGGGGGGGGGGGGGGGGGGGGGGGGGGGGGGGGGGGGGGGGGGGGGGGGGTGTTGAGAAGTATGAAGAATTCAAACTTCCCAAGTATTCTACCTTGGGAGTTGGAAATCCTAGGAGTGCAACATGGAGCTTTAAAATTCACAAATTCTTAAGGGGATTACAAGGTCACAAGGTTTCCACATTGGGTTCAAGAGAACACAAGTGTAAAAACTTCTAAGAACTCTTGAGTGCTTGAGAATGCTCAAGTGTAGAACTATGAACAAATTGTTGAACTATAAAAGTATATGTCCAATGCCAATAGTATAGGATTGCAAAATTCTGGAACCTCTAGATGGTGTTTGAGGCTAGTTTTTATAGGTCTTAGGCCATGAATGGCATTACAAAATGGCTATAATTTGGCTATGATTTGGCTACACAATAGTTGCAAATTAGCTACCAAGTTTCTAAAAGTTTCTACCTTGTACAAGTGAGATGGATGCTCAAATTTGAGGGGTTACCATATATAGTAAGTACCCTTCCCCCATGGCCATTCCATTTACTATAAATAGTAATGGGGGAACACCTTCTATGCTAGAGATGAATATTCCACATTTAGCCTTCTTCCATCCTTGCTGGAGTGGTTGGTCAAAATTAGAGTGTATGAAGTGTTGAAATCTAGCTATTGCAACTTCCACGCTAGGGGGATGCAATTTTGACATTGGGGGTGGAGTCTCCATGCTAGGGGAAAACCTCCACACTGAGGAGGGAAGGCTTCCAAGCTAAGCATGCAACCTCCTCACTGGGGGGAAAAAGTTTCCAAGCTAAGGGAAAATCCCCCATCTCTTCACGTTGGGGACAAGTGACATCTACCCTCCTATAAGTGTTTCCAACATAGAAGAATGTATACCCCCATAAAACCCATCAAATTACCATTTTTGCATTCAAAATAGCATTTTTGATCCCCCAAGCCTAAATATAGATACTAGGTGATTTTTTTTTCACTTGCAAAATGAGTCCTTGACCACTTATGAGGCATTTTTTAGCTCCAAAAGTATAAAGTATGTGAACGTTCCCACTATGGGTTACAATCTTCACATTTACAATGAAGTTTTGCCTTGGGTTTCATGGGGTAAAAGCTACATACAAATTTTTGTGGTGTTTCATTGTTAAGCTCCATGTACTCTATCATCTATTTAATCTACAACTTCTTCAGGTGGATTCTACTTTATTGTAGGCATTCAATTCATTAAATATTGTTTACCACACATCACCTCTTTGTTGTAGTTGCTGGAGATCCTCATTCATTTTTTCCTTCACCAATTGAATCTCTTTTTCATTCACCTCCTTAAGAAGCCCCACTTTTACATGTTCAAATTTTAGGGCCTCATTCTTCAGGATGGCTACCTCAATAGCTATTTTCTAATGAAGGACATAAACTTCCTTTCTTAAGAGATTGTGATTTTTGGCTACCAACCTCCTTAGGTTCATCTTTACCTTGGCAAGCTACTCCTACTATTATTCCACAAATTCAACCATATGTACCTTTTTTGCTTTGACATTACATAGGCAGTGAATGTCCTTGGTTAGAGCAAGGCTTTACTTGCAGACTTACAACAAGTCCTTATTAGTGTTGAAGGCCAAAGCCTCCAATAAGGACACATCGAAGACTAGCATCTTCTTTACATTCTCAACCTCTGAGTTTTCTCTAAATTTGTAAGAAAGCTTCATCTCTTATAATTTCTTAGCTAAGGATGATGGGATCATCCAAGCAGGCTTTCAATTTTGCAATGTCAACAGCCAACTATTGATTTTTGGTCATGGCCTTCTCAAGTTGGAAATTTGCGATGAGGAGATTGTCCTTGGCCACTAGCAGCTCCAACTTGGTTGCAATAATGTTTTTGAAGATTGAAGATCTCTAGAAGAGGTTGCCTAATTCCTACCAATCAATCCAATACCTCCTCATGTTGGGTTGCAATTAGCCTCCCACTGCCCACTCCTATGGATGCCTACATGTCTTTGAGTGAAGTAATGTTTGGCACAATGGCTATAGGAGTGTTCAAGGCCTCTACTACATCATTTAACACCATCTCCACTGTTGTTTCCTTCTCATGGTGCTACATCACCAAAATAATTATTCCATTTCCCTCCTCTACAGGTACTGAGAAAGTGGTAGCATTTGCAGAGATCTCTGGGAATTGCTGCTATCTAGGGATGAACACCATCACCACTTAGATACTCAGATTTGGTCTTATGGATGCCTACATTCATTATGCAAAAAATAGTGATGCAGTCTCTTCTAGCTTGCTTATTATTTAGGTTACTTCATTAAAATGGCTCAAAGCTAGCCAATAGACTAAGGGTTCCCAACCACTTGGTCTTTCCTACTACTACTGTAGTAGTTTTTTGTGAAGCTTCTTCATGTGCTCAATTACAACACAAGCCTCTGGCATTGTCTCTTAAGAAGGTGATGGAGGTGGTAGTCACTCCTCTTCAAGCAATTTGGCAGGCACTTTATCTTTCATCATCTCCTACTAGAATGTAGCAAGAGCATGATGAAGCATATCATTTGCATAACAGGTTATCCCTCCCCTTTCTCAAATTTTTCTAATGAGTTAAGAAAAGGATAGTATCTTCCTCCCATAGTCATTCTCTTTAAATCTCTTCTCCATCTCTAGGAAGATTACCTATGGGAGCTTGACTAGGAATTTTCTGCTTAGAGTGGCACAAGCACAAGTAGAGAAGATGGTGATCTTACTTGCCCTCATCATTGGGTTTGGGTGGTAAGCTACAATCTTGAAGTAGGCCCTCTCTACCTTAGTGAGTGCATCGTGCTCCTTACAGTCCACTCCATAGCACTATTGAATCCATTCCTTCTTAACATTAGGGTCTACCTATGTGGAGATCTCTGCCAAATTCTCCCTAGTGTCTAGCAACCCAAGGGCCTCAATGATGGCCTCGACCAAATAGGACACACTAATGTGCTTAATCTTTACCATGGCATCTACTTGTCAATAATTCCAAAAGATGTAAGTCTCTCCCATGTACCAATTCCCATTGGAAGTGAGGATAGGCCAAATGGAAGAGGCTTGTAGCTGTGTTTTCACCTCTTCTAATGTTAGGTCCAAGAAGGAACCAAAGTTAAGTTCTTGTAGAACCATACTTTGGACCTCCTTAGAACTGATTTTTCTTAATCATGCCTTAGTCAAGGTGACTTTAAAATTTAGTCTAGGCCCTGATACCTCATCTTACCTAGATTGGCCTATTTCTGTTTTGGGAATCTAATGCACATATTTCACTTTGGGTTCCTAAGAGGTCACATTGCTTGTGTCTCTACTTCTTCTTCTTGGGGTTATTATAGTTACTAGTTCCATTTCCCTTGTGGCCACTTATCCCATGGTTAGGATGGTTCTACTTCCAATATTCTCTTTGGCATCATCTGTGATCACAAACATAGCCAAGGATTAGCATTTTATGTGTAACTTATAACGCTTTAATACCTTGTCCCCTTTACCTATTTATACTTACACTAAGTTATGATCATGGCATATTGATTATTTTATTATTATTTTATCATAATGGCTACCTGAGTTTGTTGATGAGTTTGTTGAAGAATAAGTAGATTTGGACAAGTAGTTAAAAATTTATGGGCTTTAAAAGGCTCTAGACTTTGAATATGGCAAAAACTCCCTTCGCATTTGAAGGAAAATGTAAAATATTGCTAAGTGTCGATGCATATTTATAGGATTTTTATGCTACATTGATGGGGATGTGTCAATGCAGCCAAAAACAAAAAAAATTCACATTAAAAACTATGTAAAAATAAAGAGTTTTTTCATGAAATTAGAGTCCAGAAAAAGCCAAAAAGGCCTAGAATGAGGATGAATGCTTGAAGAGGGCTAGAAATACATTTCAAAAGGTGATTTAGGAGAAGATTATATGCCAAGGAATGTAAAAAATAGATTGCATTACAGTGGAAAACATAAGTTTTGAAAGTAAAATGGCTAAGAGATAAGGAACTTAACCATCCCAACTAAGAAGTATGCAATGGGTCCTCCCCATATCAAGCTCATGCCCTTAATGCCTTTGCATGCCCTTGAACCAAGGGAGTCCATGGGCCCCATGGATGATTAATGGTTGTGAATTGTTAAAAACTGAATTATCAAAGAAATCATCAAAGAATTACAACTGTCAAAATGAAACCAATGATTCAATCATGATAAGAGGAAATGAGGTGGTATATGGAAAGAATAGGTGAATGAGAGAGATTATGAAATGGAGTCTCACATTGTGTTCACATGAAGTCCCTTGTGGAAGATGTGATTAATATGACCTAAGAGCTTCCATCCTTAGTTCAAATCAAGACCATTCACTTTCAGTGACTTTGCATTGACACCTTGGAACATTTCACCTCCAAGCTACAACAACATCCCCATAGACCACTCACCATTCCAAAGAAAGAAGAAAAAAAAGTAGGAAGTGAAAAGGACCTTAGTCAGAGGAATGCCTTCAAACATGGGTAACATGTCTTTCCAGCCCCATAACTAGTGCTTGTAGCCCATTATTATATCTAATGGGTGGTCTTTAAATTTCCATTATTTTTTTATTTAAATGGAAACCACACCATGCAAAGACATTACTTCCTATTTATTGGTCAATGTAGGAATGGAGAGAAATCCATGGAAATACTCATGCAACCTTAGATGGGAGGCAAGTAAAAAACTAAAAAATCTCCTTGAAGTCACATCCTTGTTCATCCACTTAATTCATCTCAAGTTTGAAAAACACCAAGGCCATTATTCATTATAAGTTGTTATTAAGAAGGGACCTCATATTTCTAAAATGAGAAAACATCATGGAGTTATGTGAAGTGGTGAATGACATGGACTCATTACCTGTTATCATGAAAAGAATCAAGGTCCTATTAGTAAACATTAAAATTCTAAAATGAAATCCATTCATTTGCAATCAAGTAATCAATGAAGTTACAAACCACCATCAATTAGTAACTGTAGTTGGCACCAAAGTCTTGATGGAAACAAAGAAGAAGAAAGAAATGTAATAATAATTCAAATAAAAAAATATAGAAAATATTATAAAATACTTCAAGAAAATATAAAACATACTAAATACCATGTAAAATAAAAAGGATAAAACCAAGGAGCCATTTTGTAGAATCTCAACATGGATGGCCATCTCCCCCACAACTAAGTTGGAAGTGGGAGATCCAAAAGATCAAGCATGCATGGCCATAAATTGAGGCATTATTCCCACTAGTTTCTTATGGTTAATGGAAAGACTTGAGTTGCTAGGTGTTGACTAATAATCTTTTATTTAAGCTATCAAGATGATAGATCATCATGGCCCCAAATGGAAAAGTTTCATAGATAATGTAAAGGCCTTCCCATAACATTTGAAATTTTGTTCATTAAGGTACATGCATGGGGTTCTAGTAGAACTCCTTATCTTCAACTTAAAAGTTTACTTTCCTAATCTTGAGTTCATGGCATTGTTTAATATGTGCCTTATGCACTTCATTAGATGATAGGACCACTAATCAATTCTCATCTAGCACATTGATATTCATTAATTTTTCTTTTTGGGCCAGACTCAGGTCCAAGCTGAGGTCACATGTAGTTGACAATGTATAGAGTTCAACTTGGATAAGAAGTGTTGGTAGTTTTTCATAAACTAACTCATAAGGAGAGTACCTAATATAAATTTTCCTTGTTGAATGATAAGCCCAAAGGGCATCATTGAGTTTTTTGCCCTAGTCCTTCCTATATTTACTAATAGTATGAGTTAGTATTTTGTTTATTTTCCTATTAGTAACCTTGACTTGACTATTGACTTGGGGGTGATATAGATTTGTTAGTTTATGTTCAACCCCAAAGTGTTGCATAAGCTTTCAATAAGTGGCACCTGTGAAATGTGTTCCATTGTTAGAAATCAGTGCACATGGTACACCAAACCTATTTATAGTGTTTTTTTGTACAAACTAGGCTACCATAGATGATGAACAATTAATGACAACTACATCTTGAACCCATTTCGTGTAGTAGTCAACGACCACAATAATGTAGGCCTTTTCATTAGACATAGAGATGATGGACCCCATGAAATTTATCCTTCAAAGATCGAAAGGCTTTAGTGATTGGATCCACTATTAGGGCCCTTTCATATGTGCAATGAGCCCTCCATAGTGTTGGCATCTATCGTAGGAGCAGAAGAATTGATGGGAGTCCTTGAAGATTGTAGGCCAATAATATCCTACCATAATGATCTTAATGGTCATTCATCTCCTAGCATAATGGCCCCCACAAGGACCTTAATGAACATCCTAAAGGACTTGAAGTTGGTCAGCATCAAGGACACACCATTGTACCAAGCCATCTACACAAACCTTGTAGAGGCTATCGTTCATCTCCATGAAGTGCTTGGCTTGGTAAAGAAACTATTATTTCTTCTTACAATCCCACTCTTGTGGCATCTCTTGTGTGATAGATAGAAGAGGATGTTGTCTTACCAATTCATTCCTTTGGGATCTTATTTGTAAACAACACCAATAAATAGGAGTACATCAAGAAATTCATCTAATAGTGGGCTCTACTCCTCCTTGTTATCTTATCATAACCAAGACAAATGATTAATGACCACATTCCTAGTCCCCTTTCTATCCACCATGGTTAGATTAAACTCCTGAAGGATCACCAACCACCATATTGTTGGCACCCGTTTGGGACATGATCGCCAACGAGTGTCCTCGAACAGGATTTAGGTACCTGCTGGTCTCTGGCAACACCAAGGCCCAGATACCTCCAAATAGACTCAGTAGTTAATGTGACTATGTGTGTGTGTTTTTGCAGTGTGTGGTTGTGAAATATGAAACGATTGCGTTGTGTGTAAACTACAATTGACTTATCTTAAAGAGATTCAACCAACTTTGCCAAGTACTGTGAGTTGTTCAGAGTTTCTATTTTGTTCAATTGCCTAGTCTACGCAGTCCTTATAATACCTACTTGTAACAAATAAAATTTTGCAAAAACATTTGAGCACAACTCCGCGAATCTACTTCTAATTTTCCCCAGAGAAAGAGATAGTTCCACAAGAAAACTAGAAATAGAGCAAGATTCGATGGAAATAGACAGAAAAGAAAGTAGATTTGTGTGGACCTCAAATATTTAAACAAGGTAAAATGATATGAGTAAACACTTCGCAATAAAGCTATCCCAAATTATATATC
>MNCI01032310.1:141655-203655 GCA_015680685.1 Gnetum montanum | reverse complement strand
ATTTTAAGTTTTGAATACTATTGAAGCCTTAGTAATTTTATGAACAAGGTGATGGTAAAAAGATAATATAATATCCACCTTGGTGTAGACGTTGGTGATAGCAGTAGCTACTCTATGTAAATTTATATAAATAATTTATCTGCACTTGCACCCATGTAAAATTTGCTGCAAACAAAAATTTAAATCTGGCGATAACTCAAATATGAGGTCCGAATGTGAAGGCGCCAAGCTTGGAACTGCAAGCAAATAATTCCAAATTATCCTACCCTGCCAAAATCATTATCAACTGCCACTATAGAAGAAGGCTCTACCGCTGCATCCAGTGTTGTTACCGTGTGGTGTTTAGTTGCTAGAGAGCCAATGGTGTAGGCACATCTACAATCACCATCTGTCTCTAGCAGAGAATAGACACCTTCCTTGTCCTTGGGAGCACTGCAAGTAAAGAAGGCGAGTAGAGATGACCGCAAAAGAACAACCCTAGTTTTGCTAAGGCACATTTTTGGGTTTTCTAACACATTTACAGGAATTTTTGTTTTTGCTGCAGTATTTTCTGCATATTATCGTCCACAACCGTAGGCACAGGCACAGGCACTATAGAGGAGATAATTCAGACCTCTGGCTCACTTTCCTGCACTGCTGGTCTACACAGCATGGCTACCAACGCGGCACTTAGGGCATTGAAATGCCAGCAATGTGGCAAGCGTGGCAACATTCGCGGTGTCAATGATGTTGCTACCATGCATCATTATCTACAACACAGTTGTCGCCACGTACTGTTGAATAATGATGTCTTTTCTTGAAACCTACTTGCACATCCATTACCAGGTGTTGCGTCCACCGCTTGCATTTTAGCCCTGTTTCGCTTATCAAATTTTGCTGCAACCTGTTACTTCACAAAACCTATTAAACTGCCTGTTGTTACATGCCCTGGCCATGAAATTAAGATTCACAAATGTTATGGTTACAGATTCATCGTTTATCAGTATGTCAAAATGGAGAAACTGAACCTTGTGCAGCAAGCATTTGATGAAATTCCCAAGCAAAATATGAGGTTATCCTGGTAGTTCTTAACATTTTTTATTTTACCGGCAAGCATAGCTTTCATGATTTTACTTTTGGTTACCGTATGGCCATTCATAAGAACCACAACACTACTTTCAGAATAAGTATACCGTCTTTCCAACTTCTAGAAAATGTTTAGCAATCCTAATGCCCGAACTATTCCACATTATAATGTAAGATGCACCTCTATTCCTAAGATTATTTACCATGGTACAAAGCCTCTTCTTGCTACAGGATTAAGTATCGGTATCCCTGTTCCTTGGTTTCAATTGAATCTGGCCTGCGTGAAAATTAGGACCGATCCTATCTCCATTAATATTTACCGTCAATATGCTTGTGTGACCAAGCCATGTACATTTCCACGGTCACCACTACCGCTAAACCATCTCTAAGCTCATAAACTGGTTGAATTAAACCCTTTCTAAATGTCCTCCCAATAAGCATCACATAAATATGCCAGAATATTGCACTCTTTGGTCGATGTATAAGGTAAAAAAAAATGTGTTTCATCACCGTATGACTTACATGAATCTTTAGTAAATTCAAGCATTATTCTTCTTTTTTAAAAAAAATTGAAACTCCTGTTCCATGAAATGGCCTAAAATGTGCCAACACATATGACATGGGGACTCATCATTGGCTTGTTCATTAGAAACTAGATAGCATTGTGGTTAGTGTGCATAAATACTTTATATCAAAGCACATAGTGTCTAAATTTCTCTAATGCATACACCAACGTCATAAGCCCATTTTTGGTGGTGGTGTAGTTAAGTTGTGCATCCACAATGCTCCTTCTTGCATAGTGGATGTAGTATGGACGTTTCTAATTACCCATCTATGTAAGCATGGCTTCTAAGACATAGTTTGATGCATCCATAATGATATGGAATAGTCTAGACCAGTCTAGTGCTCATAGAATGGGATTTTCTAAAAGCTTTTACTTGAGTTGTTGGAATGCATGCATACATTCCTTGGTCTAGATGAATCATGCATCTTTCTTTGTTAGCTCCACTAATGGCTTGGATATCTTTGAGAAGTTCTTGATGAAGCACCTATAGTAACCAGTGTGTCCAAGGAATGACTACACATCTTTGATAGTCTCTGGTTATCTAGTTATTCCCTGGATGACCCTTACTTTTTTTGAGTCAACCTCAATCCCTTTTGTTGAAATTCAATGCACCAAGACAATGTCCTCTTGGACCATCAGATGGATCTTTTGCCAATTAAGCCTCAAGTTGGTTCCCACACATCATTGAAGTACTTGCTCAAGGTAGTCAAAGGCTTGCTCAAAGGTAGCCCCATAGATAGAGCAATCATCCAAAAAGATTTCTACATCCCTACTAATTTGTTGTTGGAAGATGCTAAGGACCAATTGTTAGAATGTAGCAAGAGCATTACATAGGTCAAAGGGCATCTTTCTATATGCAAAACTCTCTTAGGGATTTGTGAATGTTATCTTGGCTTGGTCCACTAGCATAATCTAGATTTGTTTATAGCCATTATAATCATCCAAAAAGCTATAGTAGCAATGCCCTGTGATCATATCCAACACTTAATCCACAAATGACAAGGAAAAGTGATCTTTGTACGTAGCCATGTTCAATAGCATAGATTTTATATAGATTCTCCACCTTATTTCTTTGGTACTATAATGAGTGGGCTGACCCACTCACTATCTGTAATGGGATAAATTAACCCTACCTTAAGAAGTTGCTCAATTTTCTTCTTGACAATTGGCTTGAGCTTTGGGTTCAAGCATCTATGTGGCTACCTTTTTTGGTTTGATGGGGAAGTCTATATATATTCTATGCTGGCCTATCCTTGGATCAATTCTAGTGAGCTCATGATATGACCAAGCAAAGACTATTGGCCATTTGTTGACAACTTCCAACAACTTTTTCTTTTATTCAGGAGTAAGTGTGGCATTGATGATTACTAGCTTTCCATTGTTTAGAAATGCATATTCTATATCTACTGATAAAGCCTTTAATTTTAGAGGCTTCTACTTGAAGGTCTCAAAGATCTTAATTGATTTCTCCTTGTTCATCAAAGAGTTGGTGATGGATCTACTCCAATTGATCCATGCTCTCCACATAAGAGCTTTTAAGGCTCTTAGCTGTTTCCATGCATATAGTTGATTCAATCTCTCTTTCAATTGTTAGCCACTAAGTGGCTTCATGCTTAGTGGCTGCTACATATAAGCACCTTTGAATTTCTATGACATCCATACACTGACTTCATGCTTTAAGGGATGTGCTCTTTATATATCATAGTTTTTACATGCAGTGGCACCCTGTGCCATTATATGTGATGCATGGAACATACTTCTTCTTAGTCTTACCAAATTCATTCTCCCTAAGAATTTCTAAGGAGAGATATCTGATCCCCAACTGTGCATCAATAGTTCTTAGCAATGCTCTTCCCATGATGATAGAGAAGTCTCCCTTACCGTTCTCTACATGGATTACTAAGAAATTAGTAAGATATGCCCAACCACAAATGGTGGTCACGATATCTTCTACCAATTCCAAAGGAATAGTGATGGATTGATCTACCAACTCTAATCTGATATTCCTATTTTTCAAGGGAGGCAAGTTCTACGCTTTGTACATTTCTTGCAAAATCAAGTTAACCCTTGAACCTAAGTTGAAAAATAGGTTGCATGGTTCATTTCTAGTAATTTGCAAATAAATCAGGGGAATCCTAGGATCAAATCTCTTTCTAGGAAGATGATCAACCTTAATCCAATCTATGACTACATGGGTCAACATGATGATGTGAAACTAGGGAGTGCTTTGGTTTGAATTTGCCTCGACAAATATTTCATAGGGGGTAGTAGCAAGGTTCACAAACATAGGTATTTGTGAGGACTTCATTGAGTTGTTGGTTCTAAAGAATGGTCTTTTACGAGGCTTAGCATCAAAACCACCTGACTAAGGAGTCTTGACACCTTTAAACCATTTCATGAAGCAAATTTTTATTTCCTCAATTTATTTTTGATAATTAGAAAATTAGGATTTGGGTAATGAAAAAGAGCATAATAATTAAATATATATGAATGATGGTGAGGAAAAATTAATGAAAAAAGCCTCAAAGTTTAAAGAGCAAGGTTGATGTCATTAGCATACATGTAACAATGATTAAAATAAAATCTATTAAAGTATATAAACCTTACACTTTAGAGATCCCAATGTTAAGTAAAAATTAGTTTTAAACAATTGAATAAGTTACATGATGCACTATTAGATGCTCATTCTATAAGCAAAGATTTATCAAAATTTAGATGCAAAGTTTTGAATCATGATGGATAAACTGATGAAATCGATGAAGCCACCAATTAATTCAAGGAAATACCTATGAAAATTTGGGTTCTTGGAATGTTGTAATTTCAAGATATGTGCAGAACATGACATGGTTGCAAAATTACCCAGAGATGGTAGAATAAGGCATCAGATTTGCTCATAATTCCATGAGTCACTACAACTTCTTACCTAACAAACAACATGCCTTCTAAACCTACTCACTTGGGTATCATCAAAATAGAGACAAGAAGAGAAAGGTTATTATGGTCTGTGTTTGCAATTAAAGTTCCCCTACTTTGCATAGAGGTAGTAGGAAAGAATAGAATATTCAAAATAATTTTAGTCACTACTATTGTAAAAGGAAAGATGATTTTCTTGGAATTTTTTTCATGGAAGCTCCATGTGTGATGATGGGCTACTAGGGAGTTACAATGGTGTCAGTCTATGAGGAGAATTATTGTGCAAAAGAAGGCATTGGACAATAAGTGTCATCAAGGATTTCATGCATCCATGATAGCAGAAAACCTAATATTATAAACCAAAAACCTACTTCTACTCCATACACATCACCTGATCTCTATCATGGAATCAGAACCTCATTGTTATCCTCATTCATCGGTGGTGTCACAAATACATTTTGAACAAAGGCAACAAAAAACAACTAAATCAAAATGATTACAACATTAACAAGCAAGGCATGAGTGACAACAGTGATGTTACGCGTCTAATAGCTATGGCTAGAGATTGACACCTGGCATGACCAATTTAGGTTTTTGTTAGTGAAAACATTGGATTTTAAACTTTTGAAGTAATAAGTATGTGGCTATTGTTAATAGATAAATTAATTTTCTACTTCAAAGTTGTATATTATTTTATTCTCTAATCTAGCTAATGTGGTTAGCCCTTGGTCATGCACTGATTAAATATTTATATCATTTAAAAATTTTTATGTCATGAGAAGTTATTGATGAATGGGACACTTGCCAACTATGGCATATATTTCTCAAATTTTTATAATGTCCCATGGTAATCTCCATGATATCTGTTACTAAAGATACACTTGGCCATCATAACTTCAATTTCTAATAACTTCCTTTAAAAGTTATAACTTCTAGGATGGTTATAAATCAATCCCTTAGATATTTGTAACCCACCTCAACTTTTCATGATGATTGTAACTACCCTAAAGTCACTATAAAAGGGGCTTTAAGGGTAGACAAAAAGAAAGAAGAAGCTTTTTTAGGGGAAGAATAAATTTAAAGATTGCTTGTAAGATGGTTGCTAAAAACATAATTTTGACCACTTTGTTTGTCCTATGAGTTTTTTCTTTCCTATTTTATTTTAGCTACTTAGCTAGTGGTATAGGTAGTATCATGCTTGACATTTAAATTTGGGATTTTTTTTTCAGATTGCTTTTATAGTTCTTTGTTGTGTGATACTAGACTCTTATTAAGATTTTCCATAGAAGAGCTCATGTTGGGAAACCTTAGGGGAAATTTAATAGAGAAGTTTATTATTATGCAATGTTTAAGGTTTCTATTAAGATTGTTGTAAGAGAGCCTCTACTATAGACAAGCCAATTGAGCAACTCAATAGTCTAGAGGGTTCGAAATATCTTTGGTATTTTGATAGGACTAAAATAGCTTTTTGATTTTTCAAGTATATTCCTTTGGTATTTCAATCAAAAATTGTCAAATCTTTGAAAGCTCTATTGTATGCAATTGTTAACAACTATTATCTAGCCAAAATAGAAACTCATACATGGTGTTTTACATAGTAATTTTTGGTAGTATAGTAGGATTATCTTTAACAAATTGCTTGTTTGAGCCTAGAAAATTTGAAAAATTTATAGATATTGAATTAGGGATAACTTTATTGTGAAGTGTTTCCTTGTATTAATGTACCTTACTTAAATATTTGAGATTTTTACAAAAATCTGCTTTCTTTTCTTTCTCTTTCCATTGAATCTTGCTCTATTTCTAGTTTTCTTGTGAAACTTTCTCTCTATGGGGGAAATTAGGAGTAGATTAGCAGAGTTGTACTCGAATGGTTTTTGCAAAAATTTATTTGCTACAAGTAGGTATTATAAGGACCATATAGACTAAGTAATTGAACAAAATAGGAATCTTCAACAACTCACAGTATTTTACAAAGTTAGCCAAATCTCTTTCATGATAGTTGATTACAATTTTATATGCAACTCAACTATTTCAACATTCATAATAGCAAACACATACTTACATTTAACTACTGAGTCTATTTGGAGGTATCTAGCCCTTGGTGTTGCCAAAGACCAATGAGCACCAAAATCTTGTTCGAGGCACTCATTGGCGATCACATCCCAAATGGTCGCCAACAATTCTTTTGGCACTAGAAGGAGGGCTGAAATTTTATCCTCTAAGTTCATAAGCCTGATAGTCCTAGCATACCAACAATTATGTGAAACTATAAAAGCTTAAGAAATTAGATTCTATTTTTAGTTCATGACTAACAAGATTAATAAGGAAGGTTTCAAAGATTCAAAGAAAGTTCTTGATTATTAGACTGATTCTTCATCAGAAGAAGAACAAAAGAAGGTTTTTGAGTTTGAAAAAAGTAGTGGATTAAAGACTAGAAGGTTAAGAAGATCACCCCTTCTATCTAGTTTGTTAGTTTATAAGAGAATATTTAAGAAGTATAAGAGTTCAACAATCCAAAAGAATAAGATGGCAAATCCTTGGCAAAGATTCATACCGTTAGGATTTCAAGACTACAATGATATTCCTAAGGTAGTTTATAAATATTTTCCTAAGCATTTTATTCCTGGAAAAGCTTACTTATCCAAAGAATATATTCACATATTTGAGTTAGCTTTAGCTCATGCAAATGTTCAACACCAAGATCAAGCCTGTAGATTATCTGTAGAAAATCTAAAGAATATGCCTCAAATTTGGTGTTCAAACTTGTCAAGAAATAGTCTCACAAGTTGGGATGATATGAGAAGTCTTTTCTTAGCCCATTTCAGTGATCAATTAGATCAACAACAACTATATTGTGGGCTAATACAAGCTAAGCAAGGAGTCAAAGAATCAATTAGAGATTTTAACATCAAATTTTGACAAATTTGTGGGCTCTTTCAAAGACAATATAGATCATCAGATGAAATGCTTAGAGAAACTTATCTTAAGGCTATCAACCCCAACATTTCAATTTAGTTAAGGAGAACTCCGAACTTAACTACACTAAATGACTACTTTAGTGAAGCTATACAGTTAGAAAAACAACTAAACTTGAATCATGAATAGATTGTTACAACTCAAAAGAGAGAAGAAAAAGTTATGATTCCTATGTAAGATTTTTCTTAATTTAAAGCTTTACTAGGTCCATCTCATATTAAGATAGAGCAAGAACCTAAAATAAGGAAATTTGAAAAGGGACAATTAATGCAAGATATGTCCAACAAAATAGTGAAACTAGAAAAAGCCTTAGCAAGAGTTAATATCAATGAGGAAAAGAAAAATAAAAAACATAAATATCAATATACTAAGTTAGTAGAAGATGAGGATGATAGTGATATTTTTGTGTCCAAATTCCTTGATATTAAATCTAATAATGAGTTATCTAGTGTTCATTATGCAAGCAAATTTTCTAATTCTAGGTCTAGTGAGACTTCTTCTCTATCAAGTTCTAAAGAATATATATCCTCAGACGAGGAGTGTAATAATAATGAGGAAAATGGATATAATCTAAGATCAAAAGAAAGACTAATTACTTCTAGACCTCCAAACATCATTGCTAATCCATCTACTAAGAGAAAGGCTTTTGAGCCAAGTAGAAGAGAGAAAAATAAGAATAAAGAGGATCAAGTAGAACAAAGTACTCCAAATTATTCTTTCAATAAATGGATAATGAAACCAAGCTTTATTGGAGATGGAGAATATGATTTGATTGAAGATCGTAAAAGTGTCAAGGTCAATATTAGCATATACCAATTACTACAAATAGGAGATCAACAAAGAAAGGCTTTAGAGTTTATTAAAGGCAAAAAGAGGGTTAGAGAATTAGAGTTAAGTTATGTGTCTAATAACGATGAAAAATCAAAGGCTAGTTATGTTTGTATTCTTGATAAAGAAGCTCCTCCTTTTCTTTTGAAAATGAAGTTAAAGGATAAATATCTACACAATTATTTGGTTGATTTTAAACCCACATCTACTATAATGTCATTGTCTATATGCAAGAAACTTGGTTTGATTTCTAAAAAATTAAATAAAAAGATTCTTCAAATGGACAAGAGTAGAGTGAATATTGTGGGTCAATTATCAAATGTTCTATTAGAAATCACTTCTAAACCCCGTGTCAAAAGTAGAGTAACTATTCAAGTGGCAGATATACGGGACTCACATAGTCTCTTATTGAGTAGAAGTTGGAGTAAGAATTTCTTAGGTTACATATCAACAGATTATTCACATGTGTGGCTACCTTAGAAAGGAGAACCAAACCAAATATATGTGTATAGTGAACCTTTGATGATTGATAATATTACTTTAAATGGAAAAGGTAAAATTGTTGAAAAAGAGGCTTTTGAAACAAAAATTTATACAGTCCAAGAAACTTATAGTTTTGAAAAAGAAGAATCCAAAGATGAGAACAAATGAAAATTCTACTTTGATGGCTCATGTAATTCTAAAGGTGTAAGAGCTAGGATAGTTATAGTAAGAAATGATTCACAAAAAATTCTAAAGGCGATTCATCTATCATTCCCTTGTACTAACAACAAGGTTAAATATGAAGCTCTATGTATTGGTAGTAGAACTTTTTGGAAAACGAAATCAAGATAATCACTATAAAAGGAGATTCAAAATTAGTTTGTGAACAAGTTAAAGGTAATTGCATAGTGAAAAACTCATTTTTACAACCTTATAAACAACTTTTCTGCAAAATGTTAAAACAGCTTCAGCACTACCAGATAGAACATATAGGTAGAGAAGGTAATTATATACTAGATGACTTAGCAAAAGTAGCTTCAACATTAGACATGCGAAAGATAGAAGGATATGGGCATGCAATGATTAAAGAAGAACATCAACCATTAGTACCAGATAACATAAAATATTTGCAAGTATTTGAAGATGATGATCGAGTACTTAAGTTCATGAGAAATAAACAAGAATTCGAAGGTCAAGTCATACCGAAGACAATGTCAAAATCTCAAGTAAATTTCATTCTTAAAAGGATAATTGATTATGAATATGACTTTATGAAAAATTTGTTTATTGAAAAAGATATACAAAATCATGATGATCAAGCTTTTGAAAAAGTAAATCTTAAATCTAATGAGATGTCAAAGATGTTAAATATCACAAAGGAAAAGAATTTAATTTTAAAGAAAAACTTATTATCACTCCTAAAAAATAATTTGGACAATTTTGCTTAGTCTTATGATGATCTTAAAGCTTTTAGACCAAATGTGATGACACATAAAATTCCTTTAATAGAAGGTTGTAAAACCATTAAGCAAAACAAAGGAAATTAAATCCATTATTTAAACCAGTTATGGAAGTCATTCAAGAAGTTATTACAATCCCAAATCATATATCCAATCCAATATTCAAAATGGCTTGCTAACCTTATTTTGGTAAGAAAGAAAAATGGTAACATTAGGCTTTGTGTAGACTTCAAGAATTTGAATCATGCTTTGAATAAGGATAAGTATCCATTTCCTAGAGTTGATGAGATGTTGATCAAAGTATCAGGTTATTAAGTATATTCTTTCCTAGATGATTTTTTAGGCCATAATCAAATCATGGTAGATAAAAATGATAGTTATAAGATAGCATTTATTACTAAATGGGGAACTTTTACTTACCAAAAAATGTCATTTGGATTGTCAAATGCTGGAGCTACTTTTTAAAGGGTAATGGATTTATCCTTTAAGGGTTTCATAGGTAAATTTGTTATGGTTTATTTGGATGATATTACCATATTCTCAAAAAGAAAGCAAGATCATATTGGTCATATTCAACAATTTTTTGATAGATGTCATGAGTATTGTATTTCATTAAACTCTAAAGTGTATCTTTGGAGTTAAATCTAGGAGTTTACTAGGCCATGTAATTTGTCAAGAAGGAATTGCTATAGATAATTATTAAGTCCAAGCAATACAGAATATTAAGCATCCTACAGGTAAAAAATCTCTTAGATCTTTCTTTGGAAAGATAAATTTTGTTAAGAAATTTATCCCTGAATTCAATGATATTACTAAACCTTTGATACATATGCTAAAGAAAGATGTCCAACTAGAGAAAACACCAGCATCAAAGAAAGCTTTAGTAGAAATTAAAAGGATCATTCAAGAGGCTCCATATTTGATAAAAACTAAATTAAAAAAATAATTTTGGTTATATACTTTTGCATCTAATGATTCCATTGCTGCCATATTAACTCAAAAAAATGAAGGTCAAGATGAACCAACTGGATTTTTTGGGTATCAATTGAAAGATTTTGAACTAAATTATTCAGACTTGGAAAAACAAGCATTCACATTCATTAAAGCACTTCAACATTTTAAATATTATCTGGAAATTACATTAGTTCATATTATGCTAATCAAACCTACAATCAAGCAATTCTTAGCACAAAATGAAATTGGATTGAAGAGAGAAAAGTGGCTTATAAAGCTTCAGGGTTTCAAATTTTCATTGGAAATATGCAAAATAGTTAAGGGAATACGATTAGCCAAGTTAATGGCTAGAGAAAATGATGTGTGCTTGATACTTGTCAGGGGAATTGGTATGATGAAATTTTAAAGTTTTTTAATACAAGGAAAGTCCCAAATAATTTAACTACAAGTCAACAAAGAGCTTTCTTCAAGAAAGCACGTAAATTTGTGGTTAGAGATGATTTATTATATAGAAAAGATTTTAGAAGGGTTTTTTTGGAATGCATTCATAATGATCAAATTAATCCCATCTTAGAACAATTCCATGATCATTCCAATTTATTTTATGAATCCCCTAAATCAACTATGTAACATATACTTTGATACAAATATTATTGGCCTAGTATGTATCAAGATATTGCTTTGAAAATTCAAAGATGTTATAAATGCCAAACCCATGGACCAAAAATTCAAAGATATTGGTACAATTACTCCTTTGAAAGTTGGGCATAAGTTTATTCTCACAGCTACTGATTCTTTCACTAAATGATCTAAAGCAAAAGCTCTAAGAAGAAGTTCAACATTAGATTTAATCAAGTTTTTGGAATATCAAATCTTAAGTTATTTTGGTCTACCCGAAGTATTAGTATTTGATAATGGATCTTCTTTTCAGTATGAAGAATTCATAACATGAGCATCAAAAAAATCCATTTTCATATTTTCTTCTTCCAATTATTATCCTCAAGGAAATGGCTTAACTAAATCTACAAATAAAAAGCTTATTTCCTATATTAAGAAACTGATGGAGGGAAATTTAGGAAATTGGATTGATTATCTATAATCTACATTATGGATGGATCATATTAGGTTTCAGAAGGCTATTGGAACATCACCTTATAATTTAGTCTATGATTTTCCCATGAGAATCACAAATAAGTTTATAAATTTAGCTTCAGATTTTGTACAAAGTTATAGTGAGAAAATTGATAAGATAAAAGTTTTATGACCTTGCTCATCAAGAGAGGAGTTGAGATAGATAGAGCAAAGGATAATTTGTTAAAAAGTATGTCTCAAGTCAAAATATATTTTGACAAAAAGGCTTTGAAAAGAACTTTCCAAATAGGAGACCTTGTTTTGCTATGGAATATGAAGAAACCGAATAAGTTCACACCAACATGGACCAGTCCATTTTAGATTATGAAACAATTGTCCAAGGATATTTATAAATTATTAGCATTAGATGGTATGGAATTATAGTTTCCATATAATGTTTTACCTATAAAACATTATTTTGTATAGCTACCCATGACTTAAATATCTCTATACGAATTAATATATGTACATAGTATAATAATATATATAAGTATACAATTATAATGTGGTTGAATATATATAGTAATAAATAATAAAATTTTGTATATAAGAATTATTATGTATGCACTTGGTAGTAACATGTATTAGATTAATTTCATGTTTAACCATGACATTTATGTTTTATCCATATGGTTAAGTAAGGCTATTTAGTATTTTAAAATAAAATAGAATAAAAACTAACATATGTTCATGTTAAGTATGAGTTTAAAGATATTTAATTAAAAATATTGAATTACTAAATTTATATTATCCTAAGTAATCATTACTTGAGATGAGTAAAGTGGAAGTGGTGGTTAATTAATTATTTAGTGGAAAGTAATTCCAACAACCGAATGGTAAAATTCAAATTAGCATACGTATAATGATTAGAAAGCAATTAATATGGACAAAGGTGGCAAGGTTGGTTAGCAAGATTTGGTGAAAATGTCAAATTTATTTACTACTATAAGAAGAGACATGGATTGCTTAAGATTAAATCATTTTCGAGTTCAAAGTATGAATAAAGAAACCTAGCAAAGAGTGTAGGTTTGAGAAAGAATGGTTCTTGGTGAGAGAGCAATGGGAAGACCATTTATCCCATATATAATGGGATGTTGCTTGGAACATGTTCTAAGAGCTTATTACAAAGCAAAAGCCCATGGAGCATCAAGAGAAAGTCCATTTCTACTTTGGCTTTCTGATGAGTTCATGTTCCTTACTAGTGGACTTTCTATAGAAGCCAATGTTTGGGGTAGATTTCATGATGTGACAATCAATTATAAAATCAAGAAAATTCTAACCAAGATGATTCTTAGGGAGAGTCATTTGTGTATCAAGATACATAAGTATCTAATTGGAATAGGCCACAAGAATTAGTAAAAGAGGTAGATGCAAAGGAGATGGATGCAAAGGAAACAAAAACAATTGAAGAAAGCAAGGATGAAGAAAATGCATTAGTTACAAGTGAAATGGTTTATAAATGGATTTAAGAAAGAGGATTCCTAAGAAAGTTATTTTAACTATCCACTTCCCATCCATTGAATAGTTTGTATAAATCTTTGTTTGTACGATTCCTTAAGTTCTACTAGGAGAGAGGTTTTTATTACATCAAACCTTATGTTTGATGGGAGTTTTCCTCAAAAAAGATTTCCATTTTCCTATGTAAAGGATATTTCCAATAAAATTATTTTCTTAACTAATCTGTAAAAAGGGGGGAAATATTAACACCTTTAAACCATTTCATGGAGCAGATTTTTGTTTCCCCAATTTATTTTTGATACTTGGAAAATTAGGCTCAGGGCAATGAAAAAGAGCATAATAATTAAATATATATGAATGGTGGTGAGGAAAATTTAATGACAAAGCCTCAAATTTTAAAGGGCAAGGTTGATGTCATTGGCATACATGTAACTATGATCAAAATCAAATCTATTAAAGTGTATAAACCTTACACTTTAGAGATCCCAATGTTAAGTAAAAATTAGTTTTTAAACAACTGAATAAGTTACTTGATGTGCCATTAGATGCTCATTCAAAGATTTTTCAAAAATCAAATGCAGAGCTCTGGATCATGATGGAAAAACTAATGAAACTGATAAAGCCACCAATGAATTCAAGGAAATACCTATGAAAATTTGGGTTCATGGAATGTTGCAATTTCAAAATATGTGCAGAACATGACATGGTTGCAAAATTACCTAGAGATGGTAGAATAAGGCATCAAATTTGCTCATAATTCCATGAGTCACTACAACTTCTTACATAACAAACAATGTGCCTCCTAAACCTACTCACTCTGGTATCATCAAAATAGAGACAAATGGAGAAAGGTTGTTGTGGTCTATGTTTGTAGTTAAAGTTCCCCTACTTTGCACAAAGGTAGTAGGAAAGAAATACCAAATTCAAAACGCTTTTAGTCACTACTATTGTAAAAGGAAAGAAAATTTTCTTGGTATATTTTTTCGTGGAAGCTCCATGTGTGATGATGGACTACCAGGGAGTTACAATGGTGTTAGTCTATGAGGAGAATCAATGTGTAAGTGAAGGCATCAGAGAGTAAGTGTCATCAAGGGTTTCACACATCCCTGATAGTAGAAAACCTAATATTATAAACTAAAAACTTATTTCTACTCAATACACATTGCTTGATCTTCATCATGGAAGTGGAACCTCGTTGTTATCCTCATCCATCAGTGGCATCACAGATACATTTTGAACTCAAGCAACAAAAAATAACTGAATCAAAATGATTATGACATTAACAGGCAAGGCACAAGTGACAATAGTGGTGTTACACGTCCAATAGCTATGGCTAGAGATTGACGCCTGGCATGACCGATTCAAGTTTCCATTAGTAAAAACATTGGATTTTAAACTTTGGAAAAGTTAAAAATGATAACGGTATATTATCAGGAGTGAGAAGTATGTGGCTATTGTTAATAGATAAATTAATTTTCTACTTCAAATTCATATATTGTTTTATTCTTTAACCTGGCTAATGTGGTTAGCCCTTGGTCATTCACTGATTAAATATTTATATCATTTGAAAATTTGTATGTCATAAGAAGTTATTGATGGATGGGATACTTGCCAACTATGGCATATATTTCTCAAATTTTTATAACTTCCCATGATAATCTCCATGATATTTGTTACTAAAGATACACTTGGCCACCATAACTTCAATTTCTAATAACTTCCTTTAGAAGTTATAACTTCTAGGATGGTTATAAATCAATCCCTTAGATATTTGTACCCACCTCAACCTTCTATTATGATTGTAACTACCCTAAAGTCACTATAAAAGGGGCTTTAAGGATGGACAAAAAGAAAGAAGAAGCTTTTTGAAGGGAAGAAGAAATTTGAAGATTGCTTGTAAAATGGCTTACTAAAGACATCATTTTGGCCACTTTGTTTTAGTCCTGTGAGTTTATTCTTTCCTATTTTGTTTTAGCTACTCAGCTAGTGGTTTAGGTAGTATCATTCTTGGAATTTAAATTTGGGATGTTTTTAGATCGCTTTATAGTTCTTTGTTGCATGATAGTAGACTTTTCTTAAGATTTTCCATAGAAGAGCTCATGTTGGGAAGCCTACAGAGCAGTTTAATAGAGAAGTTTATTATTATGCAATGTTTAAGGTTATTATTAGGATTAATGTAAGAGAGCCTCTACTATAGACAAGCTAATTGAGCAATTCAATAATCTAGAGGATTCAAAAAATCTCTAGTATTTTGATAGGACTAAAATAGTTTTTTAATTTTTAAAGTATATTCCTTTGGTATTTCAATTAGAAATTGTCAAATCTTTGAAAGCTCTATTGTATGCAATTTTTGAAAACTATTATCTAGCCAAAATAAAAACTTGTACATTGTGTTTTACACAACAATTTTTGGTAGTATAGTAGGATTGTCTTTAAGAAATTGCTTTTTTGAGCCTAGAAAATTTGAACAATTCATAGATATTGAATTAGGGGTAACTTTATTGTGAAGTGTTTCCTTGTATTAATTTATCTTGCTTAAATATTTGATATTTTTACACAAATCTAATTTCTTTTCTTTCTCTTTCCATTGAATCTTACTCTATTTCTAGTTTTCTTATGAAACTTTCTCTCTATGGGGGAAATTAAGAGTAGATTAGCAGAGTTGTACTCAAATGGTTTTTGCAAAAATTTATTTGTTACAAGTAGGTATTATAAGGATTATATAGACTAAGTAATTGAACAAAATATGAATTTCCAACAACTCACAATATTTTACAAAGTTGGCCAAATCTCATTCATGATAGTCGATTATAGTTTTATACACAACCCAACTATTTCAACATTCACAACAACAAACACATACTCACATTTAACTACTGAGTTTATTTGGAGGTATTTGGGCCTTGGTGTTTTTAGAGACTAGCAAGCACCTAAAGCTTGTTCGAGGCACTTGTTGGCCGTTGCATCCAAAATGATTACCAACAAGGAGTCAGTTGTAAGTTTACAGCACTCATAGCATTTCTCTATTGTGGCTATGCAAGTATCTCACCCTACAAGGATGGATCAAGTGGAAAAAAATTTAAAGGTGGAGGTGCATGAGTGAAATATTGTAAAGAAGGATAGTATGAAAATTGGAACTTCCTCCTTGGTGATGATGCTTTGTAGTATTTTGGAGGGTAATAGCGATGTAAGAAGGAAGCATGACTATAAGAGTCACATAGAGAGATGGGCTACTAAATGTAGTACCCATATGGCTTAGGTTGACGATAAGGGTATTGCTACCTTAGATGTGGCATCCCCCATGACTGTGGATGTTTTCATTATTGGTATTGCTCATGAGGTTAAGGTGGCACTCCACTAGGATAGTAATTTTGGTGGTGGAACTACTGCTAATAGTTTCCTTATGGATAAGGCAACCTCTTGGGTACTTGTTGTTTTGCCAATTTTGGATTTAAAGCATACATCCTAAATTCTTATAAGTGTAACACAATAGGGAAACATCCCTTGGGATATTCATATTGGCATATGTCACACCCATCATCTTCTGACTCAAAATTTGCAACCTTCTCAACTATTGTAGCTTTTCCCTTAGCATTATAATGCTCTCATTCAACCTCCTTTTTCTTCCTTCTCTCATGACCACTACCTCCTTAATCTCTACACTCTTTTGCAATCTTCAAAGTAGTTTGGAATTTTTCATCCAAGAAGTCTCACATTTTATCAACCTTGGCTGATATTTCAAAGATAGATTTTTGAATTAGCAAGGTTTTCCTTTGCACCATTTCATCAAGTGGTGCCTCCTCCTCATTCTCATAGAAAAAAACCTTCCTCTTGTAAAGAGAGGGGTCCCTATTGTATTCCTCTATACTTTTTTATTTTTTATCTCTCCCTCTTCTTTAGCTACCTACTCAATAATCCTTTGGGTTTGACACACCCTTAGCTCAAAAAGCCTCCCTGTGGGCATAGACCTCAAGGGTTCTTCTCATTTCAATTCTAAGCCCATCTATGATATAGTGTAGTTGATCTCATTGATAGTATCCATGGCCTAGGCATTGGTGCAACAAAGAGTAGTACATGCCCATAGCTATATCCAAGGACTCATGAGTGCCCTATTTCTATCCTTCAATTTGCCTCCTCAAATTGAACACTCTAGAGTACACCTGATACTTATCATTGAATAGCTCAAGCATTGTACTCCATCATCAAATAGATTTAGGTTTCAAGGATTGATACCAACTTTCCACTTCTTTGATGAGCATCCATGGGAACAGTTTCAACTTTTTCCAATCATTCTCCACATTCTACAAGGCACAGGCATCGTGAAAGGCTTGTAGGTGATTTTGTGGATCTAAATTATATTTCCCTCGAATGTGGAAATATTATTCATATCCAACCATTTGATTCAACTATCCTTCACATGCCTAGTTGGTATTCTAACAGTCTCTACAATGTTCAACATATTCCTAGTTTCCAACATGGGATCATCATAGTCATAGTAATCTCTATGGTCCCTATCATGGCCATGATGCCTATGATGAGTCTTGTTGTCCATTTTTTCTCTATGGTGATCATCTCCTTGTTGTTCATGCCCATGATATCTATTATCCTGATGGGATCTATGATCATCCCTATCTCATTGCTCATCTCCATCATGATTTTTATTACCTCTATGACTCCGATCAAAGTTGGAGGAGGAAGATAATAAGGAGGATGAAGATGAAGAGGAAGGAGAACCAAAACCAAAGTAATGCCTACTACTCCCTCTTCTTTGGTCTCTACCTCAATTACCATGTTTTTTCTTTTCTTAGAACTTATCATTTCTCCTACCATGGCTACCCCCTTTTGATCTCCCTAGATCTTGGAATCCATTCTTCCTAGAACTAGGCTTGTCCACAGTGGACTGCAAATGTCAATTAAGGGTCTCCTCATCAAAAAGAGAAGGAGAATCTATGTACTAGAAGGCACCCAAAAATAATTTCTTGCCTTCTTTATGTATCTACAAGAACAAGTGGTTGGAGAACCACTTGCCTTTTGAGGTCTCATATCTGACTTCCATTTACTGATCTTTCTTTCTTTGTCCTTCTATCAGATGATATTCTTGATAAACATGATCCTAAGCCTTGTATTTTGCATTGAATCTTACAATGCCCAACTTGATGAGATTGTTTAACAGCATTGCAGGAACAAATATATTGTGATGCAACATGAAGTTTCCTTTCATGTTCCTCCATTACAATTGCTTATCTTAGTGCAAGATGAAGGTGAAGTCCAAAGTGTAGGCATCTAGATGAGTGTAGACCACCTTAAATTGTTGAGGCACTAATGTCTTGTGGCCTTCCTATCTTTAATTAGATTCACCTATGAACAATGGTGGAGAGTCTTTCCTACAAGAAGAAGCCATATTAGTGAGTGAGAAAAAATAGTGTGCATTTTTTATTTTTCTTTATCTTAATGGTGTTATCATTAAGTTCTTTTTACAACATCAATAAATAGTTTCACTATCTTTCCTAGGTAGCACACTTAGCTCACTCAAATCCCCATCAATGACACTAATGATGAGCAATGAATAATCCCTACATCCAACCATACAAATCAAAAGCATTGCACTAGTGATCTAGTTGAATTCCATGGACTTTAGCTCTCTAAATGCCAATAGCAAAGGTAGTGACATACGGATGTGATCATTGTCTTCTTGGCTTTACTTATGTAGGTGTAATTGTATGGTTAGGTGTAAGTCAAGGCACATTATTTGTATTAATTTTTTATGTTTTTTATTTTAATTATCGTAAGTGTAAAATAAAGTAATTAATTATGAACTAATCTAAGTAACTATCTAATGCCTTAGTCTATTTCCTAACACACGTATCTGGGCCCACCTTCCATACACATCATGAACTCATTATGATGCTACTAGATTACCAAGTGTTAGGCTACTGGGCACACCAAGTGATAACACTACTAGAATTACCAATTGTTAACAGTATGCTTGAGGTGGTTATACATATGTGTATTAATTAAGCATAACAATTAATTAAGGACATGACTGTAAGTGCATAAATAATAAAGTGAATGAAAGTAAACATTAATCTATTCTTAGTGCTGCAAGGTATTTCAAAAATCTCATCTTTATTGCTATCACATCAAGGTGTCCAAGTACACTAATGCTCGAATAAGGATTCATGCAATCCTTAAAGTCCTACTATAGGTACTTAGAAAATATTCTAACTCTTATGGAATTAAATTGCAAGAACTTCATTATACTACTAACTCAACAGTGCCATAAATTTTGTGGGTACATGCATTTATATAGGCAAAGACAAACACTACATCAACACATCAACTCATGTGTCAATGGGGATGCATCGACGCATGCTTGTCAATGTAACCTAACTTTGCAATTCATCAATAACCAATGCACCTTGTAAGATCTAGGATGAGGATTTGTAACTAAATCCAATCCTAAAGGAAATAAAAATTTCTTGGGCTTCCCCATCAACTAAAATATGAATCCATTCCCTACTAAGCAACCATCTATACCTAATTTGAAACAATAATTTTCTTGATGGATGGTCTCCTCTATTCACATTTTCAATAAATGCATAAGATTTTAATTCAAAAAACTCCTCATTTTTTGAATCATTAGGATTACCTCTCTAAAGAGCTTGGCTTGATGCCTTCTCAACCTCCGTGGTTTTTACATCCTTTCCCTTGGCTGCCTTGTGAAGTTGACATTCCTATTACTTTTGTCCCCACTTTCCACATCTAAAGCACTAAATCTTGGATGAGTTGCTACCTTGACCCTTGCCTCCTTTACCTTGGTCCTTCTTATTCTTGTATTTTTCATCACCCTTCCATCTTTGTCTTCATATTTTAACTTGGATCCCTTTTATGATTTGGATCCTTTATTCTTCCTCTTTGAAATTTTTTGCTCCTAAATCCACTAAGTTTCTTTTTCTACCTTAAGTGCCAAATCATGAGGCTCATCGAGGGTGTAAGGCTCATAGAATAACAACTTATACTAATGCACCATCTTAAGACCTCCAAGAAATATTGAAGCATGCTCATATTCCTGCTAGTTTACCTTAGATTAATGGGATAGTTCACAAAATTTAATGTAAAATTCCTTGACATCCTTGTCTCCCTATCTAAGAAATTTGAGCTTCATGATTATCTCTTGTCTCCATTGAGATTATTCAAATTTCAATTCCAACCTATATTTCATCAAATACCACTCCTTGATAAGTTAACTATTTTGCCTCTCATAACTTTAGGACTCTTTTTCCCACTAAGTTAAAGCAATGCCTTCTAGTCTAGATTCAACAATTAATGCCTTTAATTAATTTGGTACCTTTTCTAATTCAAAATTCTTATCAAGTTTCTTCATCCAACTTACAAAAGCATTGGTTCTATCTATAGATGCCTTCCTATTTTGTGGTTATTGCATATAGGTAATGCATTGGTTACTGCATAAAATTAAAGTGTTTTATGAATTATGTATAACAATATGGGGTGAATATTAATCCTAAAATTAAGAAACATCCCAGCATAAAGAACTTGCATAGAAGATGTATGTGTACAACATTACCCATATGCAACAACCACAAAATAGGAAGGTATCCAATGGATGATAATTTTTAGCTCCACATATGGAATTCTTATAGCATTTTTAAATGCTCTGGAAAGTTTTCCTTCATCTTCATCATCAACCTTTCCATGAGAAGAAGTAGATGTCTATGATGGAGTTCTTGAAGTTCTAACATGAGGATTTGGATTTCCTCCCTGTGGAATCCAAGGCTAATGGTTTCTCACACTCCCATAGCTAGAATGTTCTTCCTCGTCATTTGCTTCCCTTCTACAAAACTAAGAAGCTTCTTCATCACTACTTGAACAAGAATTCTCATCATCTCCACAAGTATGAATATGGTTGGGACCTACATTCCCATCAACCTTAGCACCAATCTCATCTAATCAATTAACTATCAATTGAAAGGTTGCTTTCTTATTCTCCATATCTTTGTTCAAGGCTTAAACATTTTTCTTCTTAGGAGCCATCTGAAATAGACACAAAAATCCACAACCAAATTCCAAGTAGTAACAAACTTAACACTCTAATATCAATCTAGAGCAAGATCACTCCAATTCAGTTTAATCTTTCAAAAACATACCAAATTTAGATATTATGAACGATAATGAATTCCTAGAAAATAAGAAAACTAGCTATCTTTAATTAACTGAAAGAAGATTACAATTACAAAAAATCCAAAAACCCACATAACAATAACACTCACATACTCAATAATATTACAAAGCATGAGGCTCTACAACCATGCAAACGATTAATCTTAATGCAGGATATAATTAATTAATATCTCTCCCACACTTACAAGACTGAGATCTAACACACACAAAGAGTCACAATGATCAATGTCACATACACAATTAACCATAAAGATACACACCACTCTCATGTAATCTCTCTTCCAACTCTCATGCATCAAAACATGCAAAACCTTCCCCATGACAAACTTGGAGATTTTTGGCTATTCTCAATCTTGATCTTAATGTTCCCAGCTATTTCCCATATTGGAACTATCATATCAAAACTTTCTATGACCAAACAAGATGTTTATAAGCTTGATAATATGTCTCTATATCAAACCCTAGATTTAGGTAGGGCATCTCCAGTCTTGATAAGACATCTCCTCTAGGAATGAAAAATCTCCTCCATATGCAAGACATCTTCCTAGAGACATCTCTTCTTAGGCCAAGACATCTCCTCTCTTGGCCAAGACATCTCCCAAGCATTTGGGACATCTCTTGTGTCATCTCAACTCTCAAGCAAGATATCTCTCTAGTGACCAAGACATCTTTTTAGCTATCCCAAACCTTTAATATTCCATATGTAGGGATGAAAAGGGGTCCAAAGACGTATCCCTGCACCAAGTTTCTACTTCTGTTCTTTGCTAAGATTAATGTTAATGATTACCAACTTCCTATTATTTAGAAATGCACACTGTAGTATGTTTGATACTATTTTGAGTTTTATGAGCTTTAGCTCTAGTTTGTCCAGATGCTAGCTTTTCTCATTCCATGTCTTCTTCTTGTAAGTATTTTTCCTAGGAAAGTTGGTTTCTTAATCTCTATATCTCATATGTTTCTTCTATCCATGCATATGTTGGACTCACATTCTTTCTCAATTATCATCCATTGGATGCCTTCCTATTTTGTGGTTACTACATATAAGCAATGTTGTACAAATACATCTTCTATGCATGTTCTTCATGTTGAGATGTTTCTTCACTTTGTGATTCATATTCACCCCATACCATTATACGTAATTCATAAAACACTTTATTTTTATATGGATTATCTTTCATCCTCATTGAAAATATTCAAGGATTAAGTCTCTAGTCCCTATCTTAGCATCAATTATGCTAACCCATGCTCTTCCCATGATGATAGAAACTCTTCCTTATTTTGCTCAGCATCAATGACCAAAACATTTGTAGGGTATAACCAACCACTAATGATTGTCACAACATCCTTCACCTATCTAAGTGGGATAGAGATAGATTGGTCCACAAGCTCTAATCTAATGTTGTACTTTTTCAACTGTGGTAGATTCCAAGTTTTATGCATATCCTATGATATGAGATTAACTCCTAAGCTTGAATCTAAAAGAGCTTTACATAGTGCATTCTCTACTATATGAAGGATGATTAATGAACTTCTAGGATTTGTTCACTTCTTAGGAAGTACACCTATCTTGATCCAATGGCTTACATTTTGGTTCAACATGATAGTCATAAGATTCTTGTTTGATATTTCTTGAAGCATGCTTTCTACAAAAGGACTTAGTATACTATAGACTAAAGTTGAATTCATAATTGTGTCTCTCTTGACCAAGTTAGATAAAATTACAATCCTATCATCTTTTTTTTTTTTTTTTGGGACTTCTTCTAAAGAAAGAATGCTTCTTCAATCTTAATTTATAGTTGTTGGTAGTTGTTGACACATTTCTTCCATTAAATGGAGCAGGCTTTATAAGGTTATAATGCTAATTGTGTAACTAATATTCACTGTGATTTAAACACTGCTAATACTTTACTAGATGAAAACTTTCAAGCAGTGCTAGGTGATTTCAGATTAGCAAAATTAATTGGTAGTAGGAAGACACATATTACAACTCAATTTGGTGGAATCATAGGTCATATCACTCTTCAATATTTATTAAATGGAAGATCATCAAAGAAGAAAGATATTGAAGATTGTAAGATGGCTTGCTAATTCATTAATTCAAATACTTTTTTTTGATCCTATGAGTTCTTTTCTTTCCATTTTGTCTTAGTTTCTTAGCTAATAGTTTAGATAGTATCATGCTTGACGTTTAATTTTGGGATTTTTCTAGGTTGCCTTTATAACTTTATTTTTGCGCAATATTAGACTTCTATTAAGGTTTGCCAAATGAGAGCTTATGTTGTATTAGAAAAGCATCTTGAGCAATTTAATAGTAATGTCTTATAGAAACTACCTATTTGAGTTTAGGGAATCTAGAAAATCTTTGATGCTTTAAGATGACTATAGCTTCTTTATTTTTAAAGTTTATTACCTTAATATTGCAATCTTGAAGTTGTCAAATTTTTCTGGAAGTTTGATTGTTTGCAATTCTTGATCAATATTAATTAGCCAAATAGAAGTTTGTACTTTGTCATTTACAAAGCATTTTGGTAGTTAAATAAAAGTACCTTTTATAAAATTTCTTATTGAGCTCAAATGGTTTGGACGATTTGTAATAGACTGAATTGGAATAGCTTTATTGCAAAGTGTTTTCTCATGTCGATTTATCTTGCTTAAATGTTTGAGATCCCACACGAATCTGCTTTCTTTTCTTTTCTCTTTCTAAAACACTTTGAATCTCACTCTATTTCTAGTTTTCTTGTGGAATTTTCTCTCTGAGGAAAATTAGGTTTAGATTGGTAGAATTGTGCTTAAAAAGATTTGTGAGATTTTATTTGTTACAAGTAATGTACTATATAGACTATATAGACTAAGTGATTTGACAAAATGGGAACCTTCAACAACTCACAATATTCAACAAACTTAACTAAATTTCTTTTACGCTAGCCAATTACAATTTCATACACAACCCAACCATTTCAACATTTACAATAGCAAACACATATTCACACTTCATTTGATTCATAACCACTGAGTTTATTTGGAGGTATTTGGGTCTTGGTGTTGCCAAAGACCAATAAGCACCTTAATCCTATTTGGAGAACACCTTCATTTCTTGTGATCTCAGTCATGAGACTAGAGGCCCAACGTTGGGGGTCCCAAACGATCACCAATAGTTCTTTTGGTGCTAGAAGGAGGGAAAGAAACTTTATTACCTAAGTTTATTACATTCAAAGAGATCAAAGTCCTAGCACACCAAAAATTCTTTTTGATGCTATGAGGGCTTAAAAGAAAATTAGATATTATTTTGAGTTGATGACCAAGGAGACTAACAGTTTGGAAGATTTCAAAAGTCCTAAAGAATTTTCTGATTATAAGGCTGATTATTCATCAGAAAAAGAATAGAAGAAGCTTCTTCTTGAGTTTGGAAAAAGTAGTGGGGTAAAAACTAGAAGGACAAGGAGTTCACATTTTTTGTCTAGTTTATTAGCCTATAGGAGAAGGTCAAAGAAATATAAGAGTTCAACAATCAAAAGGAATTCTAGTAAGATTGCGAACCCACAACCAACCTTGACAAAGAGTTACACCATTAGGATTTCAAAACTACAACAATATTCCTAAGGCTATTTACAAATATTTTTCTAAGCCTTTTATTCTTGGAAAAGCTTACTTGGCTAAAGAGTACATTCACTAATTTGAGTTAACTTTAGCTCATGCAAATATTCAACATCAAGATAAAGCTTGTAGATTGTTTGTAACAAATTTAAAGGCTATGGATCAAATTTGGTATTCAAACTTGCCAAGCAACAGTGTCAAAATTTGGGATAATATGAAAAGTCTTTTCTTAGATAAGTTTGGCAATCAATTGGACCATGGGCTAGTACAAGCTAAGCAAGAAGTTAAGGAGACAATTTTGGATAATAATGTTGTAAGGGATAACATGAAGATTGAAGAAGTGGAAGACTAATAAAATAAGAGGAAAAGAAGCAAGCTTGGGTTACAACAAAAATTTAAGTATGATAAAACCCAAGAAAAGAGGATTTCTAAAAGGATTACTTTGACCACTCTCTTCCCTTCTACTGAGTAGCTCATACTATGAATTCACTTGTATAGTTTTTCATTTTTGTTTCTTAGGAATGAGGTTTTTATACCACTAAACCTTAAGTTTGATGGGAATTTTCCTCCAAAAAGATTTACTGCTTTCCACTATAAAAAGTTCAATAAAAAGCTTCAATTGTAATTCAATTTAAAATAGAGGTTACATAAATCTCTTTAAGCATTTTGAGGGTAGGAATGTTGGCACATTTCTTTCATTAAATGGAGCAAGCTTTATAAAGTTATAATGCTAATCATGTAACTAATATTCACTATGATTTAAACACTACTAATATTTTACTAGATGAAGACTTTCAAGTAGTGCTGGGTGATTTTAGATTAGCAAAATTAATTAGTGGTAGGAAGATACATATTACAACTCAATTTGGTAAAATCATAGGTCATATCACTCTTAAATATTTATTAAATGGAAGATCATCAAAGAAGAAAGATACTGAAGATTGTAAGATGGCTTGCTAATTCATTAATTCAAATGCTTTGTTTTGATCCTATGAGTTCTTTTCTTCCCATTTTATCTTAGCTACTTAGCTAATAGTTTAGATAGTATCATGCTTGGCATTTAATTTTGGGATTTTTCTAGGTTTCCTTTATAACTCTATTTTTGCACAAGATTAGACTTCTATTAAGGTTTGCCAAATAAGAGCTTATGTTGTATTAGAAAAGCATCTTAAGCAATTTAATAATAATGTCTTATAGATTTTGCCTATTTGAGTTTAGGGAATCTAGAAAATCTTTGATACTTTAAGATGACTAAAATAACTTCTTTATTTTTAAAGTTTATTGCCTTAATATTGCAATCTTGAAATGGTCAAATTTTTCTGGAAGTTCTATTGTTTGCAATTCTTGACCAATATGAACTAGCCAAATAGAAGCTTGTACTTTGTCATTTACAAAGCATTTTGGTAGTTAAATAAAAGCGTCTTTTATGAAATTGTTTGTTAAGCTCAAAGGGTTTGGATGATTTGTAATAGATTGAATTGAAATACCGTTATTGTGAATTGTTTCCTCATTTCAATTTATCTTGCTTAAATGTTTGAGATCCCACACAAATTTTCTTTCTTTTCTTTTCTCTTTCTAAAACCAATTGAATCTTGCTCTATTTCTAGTTTTCTTGTTGAATTTTTTCTCTAGGAAAAATTAGGAGTAAATCGGTAGAGTTGTGCTCAAAATGTTTTATGAAATTTTATTTGTTACAATTAATGTACTATAGGGACTATATAGACTAAGTGATTTGACAAAATAGGAACCTTCAACAACTCACAGTATTGAACAAACTTAGCTAAATTTCTTTTATGCTAGCCAATTACAGTTTCATACATAACCCAACCATTTCAACATTCATAATAGCAAACACATACTCACGTTTAGTTCATTTCATAACCACTAAGTCTATTTGGAGGTATTTAGACCTTGATGTTGCTAGAGACCAACAAACACCTAAACCATGTTTGAAGAACACCTTCATTTCCTGTGATCCTAGTCACAAGACTGGAGGCCCAACATTGCCAGTCTCAAACGGTCACCAACAATAGTATCCTTTGCTTGTGTACCAATGCCCTTTGTTACATTCTTTTATTATAGTTGAGTGGTTAACTCTCCTTGCATAGTTGGTAATGGTACTAGAGGAAATGGATTATAAGGTTCTTTCAAATGTTGTGTAGGTAAATAAGGACTATAAGATGGTGATTTTTCTCAATGGGTTATGAGTCTATGATACTTTGTTGGATAGTAATAATGAGAAGTATGAGCAAAAGCGTTCCCTTAATACACATGTTGTTAGACGTAATAACCATAGAAATCTAGGTACTTGTAGGACTAATGTTGTCTAGGTGGTAGTATCCCCCATGACTATGGGGTTTTTCACTATTGATGATACTATTCTTAAGGTTAATGAAAAGCCCCACTAGGATAATACGATTATTCTTGGGATGTTTGTAGTTACTTTGTGGATAAGGTAACCTTCTTCACAAACTTTAGATTCAATGTATATGCCCTTGAATCTTGTAGATGAGTCATGACTGGGTAACATCCTTTAGGATGTTTAGATTAGCACACTTCACATCCATTCTCTTCTTCTAAGATAGAAATAGTAATCTCTTCTACCATAACATCTTTTCCTTTATATTTGTATTTGTCATGTCCAATTTCTTTCTTTTTCTATCTTTTCCCTTGGTTAATGTGTGCTCTATCTTTTCTTCTACTATCTTTAGTGTAGTTGTAAACTTTTCATCCACTAAGCCCCATATTTTTTTGACCTTGTCTACAATATCATTAATAGACTTTTGTATTGGTAAGATTTTTCTTTGAATCACATCTTCCATAGATTCCTCCTCTTATGTCTCACATACTCTAGCATTTCTCTTGTGAAGAGAAGTGTCCATGTTATATTCTTCTACAAACTCTCTTTTTTGAACTCTCCTTCTTCCTTAGCAACTTGATCTAGTAACCTTTGGATTTAATGGATTCACATTTTTTGACAATCTTCCTTGGGCATACACTCCAAAGATCTCTTTAGTTTCATTTTTTAATCCATTAATTATGTACCGAAGTTGTTCCCTCTAAAAAATCCTTACCCTGGACATCTATATATAAGTGAATAGTATCTATCCATAGTTGCATCAAGGGATTCATGGATCCCTTTCTTTCACCCTTGTACCTATTTATTATTAAATAATTCTAGCATTACACTTCTTCTACAAATGGATTGTAGTTCTAGTGATCTATTCCAACTCTCTACTTTATTAATGAGTATCCTTGGAAACCACTTAAGCTTCTACCACTCATTCTCAATATTCTAAAGTACACAAGTATCATGAAAGCCTTGAAGATGATGTTGTGGGTCATTGTTATATGCTCCTTCAAATTTTGGAATGTTGTTCATGTCCAATTGCTTGATGCAACTATCTCTTTGATGCCTTAGCAAAATGTACATAGCTCCATTGATGTTAGTCATGCTTCTTTGACCAATAGGGGTTCATCATGGTCTTCAAGTTTAGCATATCTAGTATAGCAGCAATGGTCCCTTTGGTTCACTTCTTCGTTTCTTATTCTATGCCTTCTTTCTCTTTCTTTATCCTCATCTTCATCACAATACCTTTCTCTTTCTAGATATCTACTATGATCTTTCCTTCTTTCCCTATTAAGAATTCCATCCTAATCCCTTCATCGAGCTCTTTCTCCATGTTTGTACTCCCTTTGTCAAAGCCTATTAATGAGGGTAACAAAGAGGATGGAGAACTTTGAGAGTGGTATTAACTTACTATCCTTCTATGGTCCCTTGACTCTCCTCTTCTAAATCTACTAGAGGTCCTAGTTCTTGGGTCCTTCTTTATTCTAGAATCTATATCTCTTCCAAATGTCTTTGCTAAGGCTAAACGAAGTTTTTTTTGCATGGAAACTTTAGTGTATAGAATAGGTGGATGAGAACTAAATCAAGAATGGTGAGATTTTTTAATTGAATATTTCATATCTTCCTTTTCTAATAGGAAGATCACTTGAGATATGTGTTTTTCCTTCTTTTGTTCATATCTTTCTTCCATGATAGCATCCCTTTTGGCCTAGGCCTCAGTTGGCTAGTAGGGTCTAGTCATGTTCTTAGTAACCTAATAACCTCCATGTATGTAGCTAAGATCATATCTAAGTAATGCTACTTGAAACATAGATGAAGCTAAAGAGTCTAGTAGCAGTACAACATTGTCCTACAAATCTTTCCATCTAAATTATTAATCCTAATGAAAAATAAAAGTGAATTCTGGATAGTATATGGATCTACATGAGCATTGAAAACTCTTGCTTGCATTAACCCACTTCAATTTTCTTCGACATAAGTTTTGTAATTACTTTTATTAATATCATTTGCAAGTGGGTAGTTTACTTTATCTATTGAAGCCATGTTGAATCACTTAGGTCTTAAGTGTGAGTTTGAGAATATTATATGTTTGAAAGATAAATCTTCAAATGCTAATGCAACAAACTCTAATGAAATCAACTAACTAGTATATATTGATATCATCCTCGACAATGGCACCAATGGTGAGCAACAAGAGTTTCTTATGCCCAACCATACAAGTCACCAACTTACACATTCAACCAAATTATATTATGTGGATAGAACAATATTGTATACTAGCATATTGATAGTAAGTTCATGATCAACCAAAGTTAGTGAGGGATAAAATTGTATGGTTTAACTCTCGGTAAGGTATATGATTGATTGATATTGATTAGCTCTTAATGTGTTAAAGTAAAATAGAGTGAAATGATTGTAAATTCTATTAAGTAGATAACAATGAAAATAAAATGCTAAACTAGCCTATGGCAATAAGTATCTGATCTTGGTCTTCCATACATGCCCTAGGCTAGTAGAATTGCCATCGGATTTACTAAGTATCTTGCTACTAAATAAACCAAGCAAAGCTACTACTAAGTTACTAGATGATTATATGTTGCACTTCAAACAAGTTGTACTTATTCCACCAATTAACTAATAAATAGTATAATGTAAATGACATAGGAAATATACATAATCATGGAAAAGTAATTTGCATAGAAAATAAATCTAATCTAAGTGAAATGTTGCAATGGTAAAGAATAATCTCAATCTCTATTGTTAGACATGAACTGTGTTCAAATACACTCCACTTAAACAAACATGTTATACTACTATTTATCACCGCACTATAAGCACTTGCAACTAACTCGAAATTCGCAAAATAAAATTGCAAGAGTTCTGCTACAAGATTAGCCAAAAGGTAACTTTGATATGATAGTAGACTCATTTTTATAAGCATGATCATGGCCCACTATATCTTATCGGTGACACCATAGGTATAATATCATAGCTATTTTATAAACCATAATTTATGAAAATCAAAGAAGACAAAAGCTTCTATGAATAGCTTTACTTTTACTACAAGAAGTATTAATCAATCCAGACATATAGTGCACAAGAAAAAAAAATTTCTTATGTGAGAAGACTATTGTCTACCCAAAGATGAAATATTTTGTTGACAAGCATGGTTTACTAGATGCCCAAGAGACTCAATGTAATGTTAATTATGATAGACAATATGTGCCAGAATTTACTTTCTTACCATTCACTCCTTTAAAAAGTTGTTATTTCACTAAGGCTTTCCATTATTGCATTGAATCCTTTTATTATTTTAAGTTCAAACATAGATATTGAAAATGATGTAAATGTTGTTGAAACTAGGATCATCATCCCTACTAATAATTAATTTACCTCTCTAGATTTTTCAAAGCATCTATTTTAAGACTATTCTTAGTAAACATCCAAAAATTAGAAATTTATCCTTTTCCATGTTATTTTTGGGGCTTGCTACTAGTGATTAAGCATGTGATTTACTCTTTTCTTTTTCTTTTTCTTGCTTATTATTAATATATTTGGGATCGGACACAACCTACATGCCCCCACCCCAACACCACACACACACCCCACCAAATCACATCACACACATCATGATCAAAATGTCTTCCTCAACAACAACATAAATGAGATTGATGCAAATCATGTTAACTATGCTAGGTGGCATTTGGGGCCTTTGGAACCCCCAAATAATGATAATATAGGTACACCCTAAGTTATGTAGTCCAATTAGAACTTTATAACTCAACATTACCCACTCAAATTAAACCCATGAATTAAAGCTTTCAGACCAAGAGTTTTACTACTAGGCTAATTTGAAAATTGAATATTTATAATAAAGTGGAAGTTATTATGTTATGCTAACATGGTATAGGCACATATTTCTCATCCATGATAAAGTGTTAATTCAACAATTTAGCATCCTTCCTCAAATTATTAGAGTATCTAGCCAATTTTAAGCAACTAATGGTAAGATGAAGCTAGGCTACAATTACTTTGGTAAGGTCAGTGTTCAGCTCTATGTTTCCATGTCACCCCTATTGTGACACAAGGTATATTCTAAATACCAATTTGACCAAAGGTTGCCATAATCTATCTTTATGCTTGTACTAATGATAAGTTCATTTGTCATATTAGGAGTTATGATTCCCATGTGATTCTCTAAAAGTTGAAGACAAGACAATGTTATAAAACAATCAACTAATCATGCATATGTCTAGGTCATTATTTTATCATTGACTATTATCGAAACATTTTTTAATATTTGTTACGGAAGAGCATCTTTTATCCTTTGAATAGCAATGGATAATGAAGAAACCTTCCATGGTTGCCTTGCTAATTGATGTAATCATATATGTAATATCATGTACATAACATATCATAGTCATGTAGGTAATATCAAAGATTTGATGTTTCTTGCTATCTACCTATTCCTTTCTAATGAGGAAGTTCATGATCTAGCTTTAGGTAAAAGAGCTTCTAACAAGTTGAGTGATTTCATAAAACAATTTTCCCTTCTTTTCTAAGAGGATCAAGTAGCCTATGTAGCAAATTTTTCAATGTTATATAGGTCAACAAGGCTACTTTGGGGATCATTGGTGACTTTATGCTTATGGATGATCAATGAGGGTTCAACTTCAAATTTTGATTTCACCATAATGTAAAAATTTATTGGTGCTTTGCATTCAATGATTATGTCTACCCATTGTAATTTATGGTTGTGCATGCAATATAATCCTTCTTAGTTTATTTGCCCTCGATGGTTATTATGTTGCTTTCTATTTTGCTTTTATATAATTTGAAACTACTTAACAATTTTCAAAAACAACTAAGCTTCTAAGGTAAAATTATACTAAATCACCCTATTATCCCTTTGATTGGCTTAGCATTTAGAGCTGTTATTTTACTTTTTGTATTTATTATTTCTCTCATTTATTTTGATTCCAACTAATCTTTTTGTGATTGGAAAAGAAAGATGATATACATCTATTTTGTAATTAAACTGAAATTAGTTTTTAAAATTTTTTTATCAAATTTAAAATTACTTGTCTTTATTATGCCCTCAAAAGCAAAAATATAAGAAAACTTAATTTTTGAATTTTTAGTAAATTGAACTTAATCTATTACACAATCTATTTCAACCATGTAAGAGAATTATTATCATTTTATGAATCACAAGCTTGATTGCACCTTTATATATGAAAATTTTATTAATATTCAAATAATTTATGAATTCTATGTTAATTATCTTATGAAAGTTATAATTCATAGGTTTGATGTTGACTTGCAACATATACTTCAATTAAATGTAGCGAGTTATCAACCAAATCCCTCTCATTAATATTTATAATAGTTATTACACAAGTTGTGGTAAGCCTAAAAAGATGAGAACTACTGATAATCCACTTGAGTTATAGCTGTCTTGGAGTAATTAAACAAAAATAATCCAATCAAAAGATTATTGTACAATTTCTTAGAGCCATCACAATGTCAAACATTTATTAGAGCCATCACAATGTCAAACATTTATTAACTATGAATGCCTCAAAGACACAGCCTACACAATATTTTTATATAACTTACATAAAATTTATCATTCATAATCTGTGATTAAACTAACATCTAAAATATTTATTAAATGTTTTTTTTAGTGATTAAACTAACAGCTAACATATCTATTAAATGTTTTTTTTTTTTAATATTTTCCTTGAATGTAATTTTTTGGTTTCCAAGTCGAAGGGATTCTTGCATGGGAAAAACCTGGAAACTCATACGAAGCTGTTAAGAGTAAAAACATCGAAATCCTGTATATCGGTTAGAGGGTTAACGTTACATAAAGCTTAGTTTTAAGTGACGTAATCCGATCACCGATCTTTGAAATGGTTGACGACAATATGACCTGTAATGTAAATACCTCACAGAAAATTTGAGCATCCTCCTCAAGTTATACGGATACCACTCGGAGCATGTATTAATTGTATGAGAAGCCTTAACTAGTGCTTTGATTTTACAAATTGATAACCTCTCATAGCTGCAAGATGCCGTATGCATAAACCAATTACTTTTGGCCACACAGCAAATATACTTTAGGGCAAAATAACTACCAAAATGATTCGATAAACCTGTGTCAAGCATAAAAAGCATTAACCATGAAAGAAATATTGTTTATGAAAAGTAATAAAACAGAAAGGTATAACAAGAAAATATCAGATTTTGTGTTGGTGTAAGTGACAATATGCCCAGCAATTCTATAGATGATAGTATTATTGGTATAGATAATAGTATTATAGATGTATTTAGAAACAACACCCTAGGAGTTAGTCGATGGTATGCATCACTTACATAGATGTATATTAATAATGCATTATAATTAAATCAAAATCACAAAGATACATAGGGATATGCAATAACTTATATGGTAGTGCATCATGCATACAACATGACTACCTAATGGCTGGTTTCAAGCTTGGGTGATAAAGATAGGTTAGTATCAAGATATGAGCAAACTATAAAATACTTGAGACCTTTCTTTTCATATCTCTATTTATGGAGCATTTCCCAAATGCTACATGTACCAGCAGAAGGGCTGGTTGCTAGGAAAATTAAGCAAGAGTTTATTAATGTTTTCCCAAAAATGATACCTAAACATAGCATCCAATTGTTGTGTTAAATAGGCAATGGTTCCCACAGCACCTTAGACAAATGCAAGGAACAAAGTCTAACATAAGACCTAGGAGGAAAATTTAAAACTTCAAATGGTTACTTAGAATATGAACACATTGATATGGAATATCAATGAATTTATTGCTTTGATGATGAATAAAAGAATTATAGCTTGCTTTAGTGGAAAGGTGAAAGAAATAAACATTGGTGAAGGTTACAAGCTCTTTTATTACGGAGGGAGAAACAACTTCAAATATGGTGTAGGGAAGGTAGTTGATTAACAGATGAAGACAAAGTGGTAGAAGTTCCTTGAAAAGGTGATAAGAAGCTAGTCATGTCTTGTAACATAAAAGAATACCCATTAGATTGAAGGGAAAGCTCTACAAAAATGTTATCAGATCTGTAATTCTATATGGTACAAAATGTTGACCTATCAGAAGATGTCATGAATGTGGTAAAGATAAGAATACTAAGGTAGATGTTGTATATGACTCAAGAAAAAAATTTAATGACTCTCTTATTAGAGGAAGGTTGTTCATGTGAAAAGAAGTTTAATTCAAGTATTAATTTAACTCTTAACAAAGGTAAATGATGGAACAACAGATCCCTATGTAGTTGGGATAAGACTAGGATGATAATGAGGATCATGGATACAACATTTTTTGAATAAGACTAGGATGATAATGAGGATCATGGATACAACATTTTTTGAATATAAGTGACATTAATCACAGACTGTGGACTAATAAAGTTATGAATGGAACTGCTAAGCCAACATACTTCTGTGATGCGCCTGAGTTCATTCCAAAAAGACCAGGCCTCAAGACAATAGAACAAACAATGATTAATGGTTTCTGCCTGAACTCGACAACGCATACACTTATCATTTGTAATTAATCTTAGAGTGCCTTAACAACGGTAAGAGTCCCTCCCTTACTGTCACCCACAATTGGTTTAACCGACTTCACTGTTGCCGGATTCCGGCATTCCAGATTGATTTATATCAAAGGAACATAAGAGTCTGTTGCTAGACTTTGGACCAAATAGGATCAATCGTCTAAGTGGAAATGACCAAATAATTGTTGGTTTAATTCAACTAAAAGTTATACACAGTGATAGCAAAACTATTAAAGGCGAGAAAGCCCTAAGAAAAGTCTTGACACTTGGGCTTAGGCTCAGGAAAAGCTGCTGAGAGAAAGGAATTAGAAATAGACTGATCACTTATGAAGCCTGCATCCTCTAATCAGAAATGCTAATCCTTCACAATCTTTTGGGCCTATGGATAGCAACTATCTAAAGCCAGACACTGGTAGATGTAGATGGGCTCTACGTAAGGAATCAGGACGACCCCAATCAAATTCAGCCTTTGGTACGCAGGGCATTGGCCACTTGCGGTCACTGCCAATCTTCTGGTTGTCTTTGCAGGTTAAGAACCAGTCGCTGCTAAAATATTAATGAAATAAATTAGCCTGAGTTACAGTTATGGTTATTTGTCAATTTTAGAAGAAATGCTCTGCTGCAGTGTTACAAACCATGATTTTGAGAAAGAACGATGAAATGGTATCCATGTACAACATGAGGAAGAGGAAGCAAAGTTACCTTGGACTGGCAGTTCCTTCCCAGCAGCATGCATGAAGTTTAAGGTCGCAACCAATTTATTGGCTTTCGGACAGTAAATCGCATTTAAGGAATAACGTCCTTTACCATGTAAAGAATCCTATCGGGTTCAAAGAAAATAATTATTATCAGACAGTTACTCGGCGACTTTTTGAACATATCATGTGCCATAATAAGAATCTCACATTTTCATGTCTCAAGTCGGCTGCAAGCGATCTCTGTTGAGACCCTTGAAAATGTTGCAGAACATGCGTGTGAAGTCTACCTAAATAATCCAAATTCATGGAAGGCAAGATTCCTGCAAAACATAATTACTTGTAAAAGCAGATAAAAAATAACAGCATCCAGTAATGTCAAGGAAAAGTAAGCAATTCTTTGACCATTGATTACTGAGAATTATCTTAATCCGCAGCTCATACTTTTTCTTCAACACTAACCATCAAGTAAAACGAATTTTCTGTTTTGTCTTTGTTTTCGGTTTTTCCCCCTTTTTCTTTTGGTGTAACAAGATTGCAAAGGATATGAACTTTGAAAAAAAAAAATGTATTACCATTGGTTGGAAAAGATATGAAACCCTCACAGTTCACTTTGAGACTTTATTGTATACAAACAAATTTTCATTGCATCTCACTATTTCCATTGCATTCTGAGTTCTCCAATAATGGACATGATGAAAACAATGCTATATGATAACTCCTTAACAAACCTAAAAATGATACAAGGAAAAAAAACTTGATCCTACCCTTGAAAATGCAGGAAAGCGCATAAAAGGCTGCCCAAGCTTTTGCCTCTTTCTTCGAAAAGCAGGGATGCCCACAAAATACCCTATCTCCGATTTCCAATATGCAGTTATGCACCATTCTATTATTAGGTCCAGCTTTATAGGAGAAATTATAAACAGGTTCAGGAAGCATCAAAAGTCGAGTAGAATCCTGAAGCACACTCATCAGAAGCCCAGGTAGTGGCAGGCCTAAAAGATCACAACTTGCATAAACCTTGATAACATCACTAAAGCGTAAGCAAGACAGAAGGGGAAGCTTGAACAATCTGGCAAAGAATCATATAAGCTGGAGACATAGCATCAAAATTAAAAAAAAATTGTATAAAAACAAACGAACATCAAATTGGATGGTGGGTAGAATTACATTCATTTAGTAAATTAAGTCAAAATATCCCAAGCAATAACCTAGAAATTTTAAACAATCAAATTTATATTTAATATTTTTTAGTCCAGTTCGCTAAGATCTCAATAATCCAAAATGTTCAATCTGCTATAATGTTGACTTCCTCTCTGTACATGTGTGTGGAACAACTAAAAAATAATTTGGAGTACAACCAGAAATTATTTAGGATTTTACACATCAAACAAAGATTATGATCAAGGATTTATTACATATCTTTCTTTCTTTCTTTTTTTATCTCTTCGCACCAATAATTAAAGCAACGTTGATTTCCTGCCATCATTTTTTTTCAATTGTGTATGTTTCATAAGTAATTATTCAGAGAAGCAAACCAGGGTTACCCAATTCAGTATTTGCTGGTTCTTTTTGTTTTCAATTTTCTTTTTTCAATTTTTTGAGATGGCAAGTTTAATAAGGCATTACTCTTATCCCTTAACATTACAGTATTGACATCTTCCTTGCAAGATTAAAACTTGAATGATAACAATAAAATATCCCGGAAAACATGAGCATGGTTGAGTTAGTTATGAGTACGTTATTAAAGTACATTTAACTATGAGGCCACAAATTTAATACTCAGTGTGCATGCAACTGATAATTCAAGTAGTAAGCTCATTCAATGTTAGATTTCTTTTTTGATTTACAAAAACATCAACTTCATATGCAATTTAAGTAATTGACTGTGTCACAGAAATGTGCCAATTCAATTGATATATTGTTGCATGTGTGCTTACTAAAAGATGGCAATAAACCTCAACTTACAAGATCTTCATTTGATGCAGGTATGGTATTACAGGTAAAATCTAAATCTAAATTGTAGCTGGAAGCACCATTAGGAATCAGTCTGTCCAATTTTTCACATTCATCTGTGACAACTTTCCCTTCAACCTGTTAAAAAAACAGCATTTATCCAGACCAAAAACAGCATTGTTAGACACAAACAAAATAAAAGAAAATAACAGACAATTTGTTATTCTCAACACAAACAGCTATACCTCAACTGTATAGTCTGCAGTTCCTTGCTTATTTCTTTCAGCCTTTAAAGAATTAAAACAAAATTGCATTAACCATCACATTTTTTTACCATTAAAAACGGATATTCACAAATTATTTTAATGTCTATTAGTATTCTTCATCATTATCATCATAGCCTTGTCCCATTAAAATGGGGTCGGCCAATAAAAAGGATCATCACCTAAGGTCCTGAAAGGGTTGGTAGATGAGTCAAAGCCTAACCTCTTCAAGTGGCTGTGTGCAGGAATGTCTATTAATATTAAAAATTCAAAAACTAAACCATCATATATTGCAGTAGATTCTTACAGAGCGTCGTTCCCAATTACTTGGATTCCATTTTTCCTTGCTTGGATTCCATTTTTCCTTTCCAATGGCTGATGGATTATTGGAAATCACATCAACTATGGAAAGCAAAACAACGGCATCAAGAGCTGCATATTGTAGCTGACAATAAAAACATAAACCTCATAAACATATTACCTCTTTTATCCATACCGAAGATTTCCCATGTCAACAATCAGCAGAAAAAAATACCTGTTTTGTGGTTAGTGGTCGTTTCTCCCAATTGCTCATGCGTGATGCTTTATTCAAATATTTACCCAGTGTCATCTGCATATATAGAAAACGAACCAGAAGATTTGAAGCAAAGTATTTCAGGGTTCCACGTCAACCATATTTATAATTTCATCTGATATCCTTGCATTGGGCAAGTGTCACGATCTTTTAACAAGAAATTAGTTGCATTGTAGAATAGTTTTCTAAAAAAATATCCATCTCATACAAAAAAACTAAATATCACATGTAAAGCAAGGAACAACTACTGAGAATTATCAAAGTTTTGCTCACTACTTCTTAACATATAATAATAATGTGATGAAATTAACTTTTATACGGCTTTAATTTTTCATGATGCTTGAAGCTTCAACTCCATTCTCACTCATTACAGCAAGCTTTCTTCTCCCAGCAAGATATGGAAAGAAATTGTTGAAGCAGATATGATAAAATTGCATATTGATAAAGATTTAATTCTTAATATATGTGAATGGTAAAAGAGAACTCACATACCCAATCCTATATTGTTGGGATAAAGCTAGGATGATAGTGATGATATCAAGCTTTCCTCTCATTGATTTTACATTATAAGAAAACTGATCTTTTCATATTTGTGTGGCAGGTGGTAGAAAGACAGCCTCTTTTGATCCTTTTTCAATTGGGTGTTCTCCTGATTATTCAGTTATGCATGATGATTTCTCTACACGGGTTATTTTCAGTTTTCAATTGGGGTTATCCTGGATATTCAGTTACGTATTATGATTTCTCTGCACGGGTTGTTTTCACCAGCTCGTTACGGAAACTTTAACATTTAGGATGTCTTTTGCAACTAATCGTGACATTGGATTTTTCCTATTGTATCAAATGTGTACTGAGAATCAACTCCTTCTTTAAAAAATCAAACAGAGAAGCTTCAGACCAGATTCAATTCTAACCTCCAAACTTGGAAACGAAAATCCATAATGTGTTATAAATTAAATATTATATGACAGAATAACATTTATATCAGGAAAAAAAACAAATTTGGATAAAATCACCTTAGCAAGGCCAGAGAGACCACCACGAGTGATGCCACAAATTTTTTGCAAATCTAAAACAGGTCCCCAATGATGAAAACTCAAAATATCCCCGTATGAATGGAAAAGACGCTCCACATCATTATGCGGAGCATAGCCTTCATAAATAAAACTAGACAAAAAAGTTAGTTTCTAATAGAGCATGTTCAAAATTCAAATTATGAAAGATGTTGCCCATTAGGACATTTAAATGTCAAATAGAAATATACCTAGTTGTACTTAATTATTGAAAAGATACTACCTATTTTAAGTAGTTTTGAACAACCAAAAATTCGTTTAAGAAATGTTTCCAATTGATCTCGTTCTTCCTTGTATAATTTTATGAGATCAATTACAAATACTTTCATATTTGTCGCAATCTGTAAAATTGAAACCTGCAAGAACATAATAATTGAGATGCTTTTACATATTCAAAAGCCAACCATATTAAAGTTTACCTACATTCATTCAAAATCAAAACTTTAATATAAGATTTTAATTGTTAGACAAAAACAATTCCAAGAAATATTCCTTGTTTAATTTATTGTGATTTTATTTCATTAGCAGTTCTAGAAAAACATTGTGGGATATCAAAAAAATAGTACTAAACATATAATATGCTATCATAATTAACAAATGCCCTTATCATTCTATCCAAAGCTGGTAATCTCTTGTGTGGGCAACGAGGGCTTAGTTTTTAGATGTAGTTGAAGGTGTTGGATGCTGTGTGGTTGGAAGCACTTGGTGTGTGACAGTTAAATGGTCAAACAATCCGTTAAATACTCATAAAATATAAAGAAGTTATGCATATTTGATATTAGTAATGTCTTTTGCATGCTAATACAGAGGAGTGCACCCAATTTATTGAATATCATCATGTTTGGTCATGTTGAGAGAGCCATTAAACCCTATTTCATTGATTGTCAATTCCTACATCTCTCTCATTGCAAAAACATAAGATATTGGAAAACTGAATTTAGAAGCATGGAAGAGTTTGGCACCATGTTAATCCATCATGGTAACCAAGCTTTTTCTCTATTTTAGAATCACACGCACTTGGAAATTGCTCCTACATTTTGCTTAGCAATCAGATTTTAGGTTCCGTGATAGTGATGATTCTCGGTGGTTGATAGTGACATTTTGATAGCTGTTAGTTTATGGCATTCCAAGTTTCATTCTTATATGTGCAGATATTTTCAAATCTGTTCTGTCCTTAAATAGAATTTAAATCCCCCTTAAAGCTTGATAATACTTATTTATGCATATCTTGAAAGTATATCGAGCTGAAGTCCAAAATGATGATTGAACCAAGCCTTGTTTAATTAGCATGGAACTTTAAAAAAAAAACCAACACATCTAGATGATGATCAAATCAATAAGTTGGCAACTGTCAATGTAGAATAGGAGGGGGTTCAGAAGAAACCAAGGGCTCTAGATCTGGCACAACAGTTATCTCTAACAAACTCTGGCACCAAGTCAGCCTTCTTACCCAAAGAAGTCTCTACAGTCATTTGTTGTTTCAGCTTCTATGCTATGAGCAACACCTAGAAATCCTCCCACTAGCAACCTTTGGTAGGAAGCAATTATTCCCTCTTCCTCTTCCTAAACCTACAATCTTTGGTTCGGTGGTTATGGGACCATAGAATTGGCACCTTTCAGTCTTGAAGAGGTACAGGCCTGATCTGATGAGCCCTAGAAGATAAACCTTTCCACCCATTCAGAATAGGGACAATTTCAAAATCCGCTGTAAGGTATACTTATGAAAATTGGATCAGGATCGCAATCTAGGTCAAGATCTGAACAATTGCAATATAGATTGGTTCTAGATTGCAATCCAACTTGAAATTGCAATTCCAGATAAAAAATCACAATTCTGGATTGCAACTCAGTTTGAAATCATGATTCCAAACAATTCCAAACAATTTAAAAATACCAATTAGAAGTTAACACTTTTTTAACATTAAACATTTCCTTGGACATTAAAACAACATCTGAATAACAAATTCAAGACTCAATACAATTATAAAAGTAGAAAGAATAAGCATACAACATTCTAAATATGCATCATCAGCAATTTTAAGGTTTTCAGCACTTTGGGTGTACATTCTTTGGCAAGGAGCAACACATTTGGAGCACAATACATTCTTGGGAAGCTCTTGCAGCTCATGCTTCAAAAGCTTAGTAGTGCATTGTTCAACTCATTTTGAATCACTTCAGCAACTGATTTCAAACATTCTTCAACTTATTTGTTTTAGTTTATAGTGAATACTAAATATTGCAATGTACCACAAAAAAATAACCTGTAATATAAGTTACATTGAAACTTTTTGTAACGTATATTAGAGTACAAACAATGAATTTATGTTGACATTCATGCTTGATGTAATGTTTTCTTTTTCTTTTTCTTTTTTGGAAAAATGTCAAGTTGTATTAATCCAAAAAAAAGCTGTACAAATGTATAGCGTGGGTCAGTGACCCCATGCCCCCAAAACAAAACAAACCGCTAGATTCAAAATCCCTCCCGCATCGTGTTCCTTGACAGGAACTCATGCCAAAAACCCTCCCCCTTTCAAGCCCCGCAACCCGGCCCAAGCAGACAAGCAAAACTAAGAGAAACAGAGAAGAACAGCAAGGAAGACACCTAAAGAAACCCCAACACCCCCACCCCCAGGGCCAGGCCATGCAACCACTAGATGTTCACATCCTAGCCCAACCCGCTCAGCCCCACAGTCTTGCTCGTCCTAGCTACTGATCCCCTGCTCTCAGCCTTAGCCGAAGTTGTGGAAGGCACCATATTGGCCACGGTCTATGTGATCATGGTGCTGATGTAATGTTATTATTTTAATATGTTTAGAAATTTCTATTTTAAAGTTGAATATATTGTTTTTTATGGATTTTCCAATTTTTTGCCTTCTTAATTGCATATACTTTTGAAATTGATTAAAAATTTGATATTTTTTAATGTTTTTTAATATCACAATTTGTGATCTGGAATCTTAGAAATGAAAATATAAGTTGTGTTGCAATCCGATCTTCATAAGTATGCTGTAAGTATTTCAACCCCCACAACCATCTCCATATGGATCTCTAAAACCATATTTGTCATCTTAACACTCTGCCACACACAAAAGTGGATAAAGCCCATTCTACTTTTGGATGCCATTAACTTGACCAATGAAATGAAGTCCCCAAAAAAACTAAAGAACATTTAAAGAAGGGGGTTGGACCAAGCCTCTCGTGGAAGTCCATGCACCCTAAACCAAACAAGGGAACGATCAAACATATCAACGTCCCTACAAGGCCCCAATGCCAATAGTTAAGGCTAGACACCTAGCCCCAAAAAAGCAAGGGCCCCCCTAAAGCAAAAAGCAACAAGTCCCTATTAGAGCCTTAATCTCAACAAGAACTCTCCAAGTGGAAGCCGCCTAGTTCACTAACTATTCCAAACATGGACAAGGTCTAGAAGAAACAAACTTACCAATCAAGCTCTTCACCAAAGCATTCTCCCCTTCGGCTAACAACGCCTTGACCACTCTAATCCATAGCTTGCCCTCCTCCCAAGCCACCTCCTTAATGCACCCATCTCAACATCTCTAACTTGTCAAGCCCACCTGCACTAGAATCCTAGCTTGAAGAAGAACCCAATTCCCCTGTCATAGCAACCTTCTAAAGCCTGCCTTCTTGCACCTCATGCACACCTTTCTACTACATCAAGCCATCACCCTTCTACAACCCTTGATTTTTGTCCTTTGTGATGTGGTTGTCTCCTTGACCTACTTGCTCCTAAATCGCTTGCCCTCCCAACTGCCCCTTCACCTGCCTTCTCCTAAACCATTTGCTACTCTCGAACTCCTTGCTACACCATCCACACTCCCTCATACACTACAACAATGCTCTCTCACTCCTCCATCCTTCAAACTCAACCCTGTGCTAGGTTTAATTAGGCAAAAATATAATATTTCACCCAAAATTTTGTATGATTTATTTTTGTTGCATCTAGGTGTGGTTAGCCACTTTGTTGAATCAGGTTTTGTTTTTCATAACATGAATATATTGGCTATGCAATAGATCCTTTGGATCTACGAACATTATAAAATCTTTGGTTTCAATTTAATGTGAAAGAAACAATCTTTCAAGCAGATATTCAAGTATATCTTTACTTCTCAAAGGAATAAAAAAAAGTACAGATTGGAGTTGTACATAGAATGCCTCATGCTTAGCTCATTTGTTGCAATTTTGTTGAATCTGGATTTGGTGTCTAGGACTAATCCCAACATGCATACTTCATCAATCCTTCAAGCTACAAAGTTTTACACATTCAAATTTGATTTAAACTTGTGAGAAAAAATGGGGGGTGAAGACAATGGCTCAAGTGAGGGAGGAAGAGCAAAGCCGTTGGGAGGTCATCATCCAACAGATGAAAGACATTCACGCAAAGACCTAGGTTGAGCGGTGGTACCATAAGGAGGAGTTGGGGCTTTCTTCGGCGGCAGTTGGAGCACCCTGAAGCCCAGCAATGGTATGAGAAGGAAGAGGTGCTTCACAAGGAAATCCAGGCCGAGCTTATGCTGGAGGAAGAAGAGCTGCAGCACCGAGAAGCTGTTGAAAAGGAGTAGGTTATAGGGTGTTGTCTGAGGAGCAACAAATGCAACAATGTTTCGAGCAAGTTCATGAAGCGGAGGTTCAACGATGGTTGATGGCTAGCTGCTGCCCTTATATGCTTATGGGCATCAACAAGGAGGCTTCTTGGACTGATCTAAGATAGCATATCTGATTCATAGCTGCTAAGTATCATCCAGATAAGATGAAGGGTATGCTTGAAAGTGATTGCCAGCAAGTGGAATAGGATTTTCTCAAATTCCAATAGGCAACCAATTTTGTTGCCTCCAAGCATCATCTATGGGCAATTCTGGACTGGGTCCACTTCAAAGTGAACCACAGGTGCCCGTGTTCCTCTCTCCCATACCATGTGTAGGGGGCTCTTTTGTTTCTCTTTTATGGTTATGGGCTTGGCCTATGTTGGGTTTGGCTTTGTTGGTCTAGGTTTGTCTAGGTGGCAATTTTTCAGCCTAGTTTTGCCCTGTTGATCTGAGGTTTACAGTTAAGGGGGTATCTGAATAGGCCTAGTAGGGATGCTTGTTATGGGGGAAGTTCTCTCCTCGGTTTTTGGATGGGATCATCTTTGTACATATGCTGATTGTACTTTTGCTGTTGTTAATGGAATTTACCTAACCTATTTTTTAAAAAAAGGAAAATGGGGGTGAAGAAATCTCAAATTGGAGCTCCCAAACACCCACAACTTGTATGGGTGGTCTTGGATCCTCAATGCCCAGGGTTTTTAGCAAAGGGATTGGAGAGTATCCTTGCTAAAACAAGAGCTCTAAGGATTCAATTCATTCATGCACAATACAGAAGCGTAACTTGCATGAGTATATGTATGAAAATTTAATTCTCAACATTAAACAAACATGTATGAGTTTGGAATTGAAATTAAAACATGGGAAGCATTGCAACTATTATGAGAATTTGAGATTCAATGTGATAACAATGTGAGAATGTGGAAAAACTTGCAAGAACTTGTGAGAATTATATGTGGAAACATCTGAAAATCATATTGATAGAATTGTAAGGATGTGTGGATGAGAGAATTGCTTAAGGATCACTCCAATCTGAGAATCTTGCCGCAAGAATGCATGAAAGAAAAAAACACACAAAAAGCTTAGAGAACCTTCAGCATAACACACTTCTTCTTTTCACCCTCTCAAAAGAAAAATGAGCTCTCTTCATCTTAAAAATGAGGGGGTTCAATTTATAGTTTGAGAGAGAGCTAGGGTTGCCACATTTCGCATGGACATTACATAAAGACAGACTGGCCCCCTCATTCCACATTTAGACATTTGCTCATAAAATATAAAATTAACTCTAACTTTAAAAGGCATAACATAGACAACTAACCACTAGGACCATAACATAACTTCAAACATAAAAAACTAGAGACTAAACATAGGAACAAACTTTCAAACATAGAAAATAAGACACAATAGTGTGATTGCAAGATGATCAACATGATGGACACATTTCACACTGCTGGCAACAAAATTAACAGAGTGAGACACAAAAGATGGAAATAAAGAGCATTGGGCATCTGAAAATACAGATAATGATTAAAAACAAACAAAACTTGACTAAGCTAATACATAAAAATACCTTGTTCTGTGCATTTGAAAAATCAGGCCTCCATTCACAATCTATAGCAATTGTATCAACACCACATAAATGATTTGAAGCATTGACCAACATATCAGCTGTGTCAACCCAATGAACATTCTCTTTGAAAACAATGTCATATAAACTTAAATATTCAATTCTAGGAACACCTGCAACTGCAAGTGAGATCAAAATGTCAATATTATTACATAGAAACATGAAATTTAAGTTTTAAAAGAATGAAAGAAATAACATATAACTTCTGAAGCTGATAAAACAACATAAAAATAAATTTTCAATACCCTGGAAAAAGCATAAAAGTATTCTTCGGTGAAGTTTCAGAAAGAAATTTCAAAAAATAAAATAAGAAAAATTTGTGATGTAATAAAAAATTTCTGCATCAAGTCAATTTTAGAGGATTCGTTGATAGCCATTCATTAAAGAAGCATTATTAATGATTCTTTTCTCTTCTGGATAGAATTTTTATTTGTTCAAGCTTTTCAAAAATTAATGATGTTGTACCCGAGGATTATCATGGTAGAAAATGTAGAAAGCTATCTGTGATGACACATCTAAGCATGCGATAGTAGGGTACCTCTCTCATTGATGCATAAGTGGGCTTTTGATGTCTAGTTAAGAAACTAAACCTATGTGTAACATATGTTATTGCATCCATATAACTCGTACATTTCTAGGTACCTGTACTAAAAATGTAGAACGCTCAATCCTGAAAATGCACATGAGATAAGATTGTTGACAGTTAAATTTTGTAATCATTAATTTCAAGTTCTTGACATTTATTAATATAAAAGAAACAAGATCAAATTTGCATTATGTTAAAAGAAGCTACTACTTGGATGCATTGTAACAAGTCCATGATTACCTGAACAAAATGAAGAGTACTGTAAATTATGACGATGACATAATTCAGCTACCATTTCCAGTTCACCAACTTCTTGTGCTATAGTAACCTTTAAAGGAAGTATGTCAATTANAAATGGTGGCTGCATTATAGTTTTTAGAAAATGAAATTGAAAAGCCGATTCCACATAGTTTATTTAATGCAACTTGAGAAGAAAATATTATTAAAGAATGATGAAATTTATTAAAATGTAACAAACTGTGAAAAAGAGTAACTGAGACTCAAAAATTCTTAATACATTGTTAACATTGCAATATCAAAGAATCGAAGTTACAATAAACAATTAAGATTTCAAGGATGTGCAAATTTTTAGGTAAAATAAACTATGTGGAATCGGCTTTTCAATTTCATTTTCTAAAAACCATAATGCAGCCACCATTTGAGATAGGAACCACTATAAAATTAATTGAGAAGTTACCAGGCGGAAGCTATTTCTTCCTACCAAGGATAAATGATGTATCTAAGCTCCTGCATAAACGTACCAGGTATTCAATAAGCTGGAAATCTTCAGCAGCTATTGATTCAGCAATGTCCCAGCATCCTTTGTCCACAAGCTTTCTTAAAGAACTAATAAAGCAAAAGGATAAAAATGAGCATAAAGAAGGGGTAAACTGTAATGAGAAAAATATCTATATATAAGAATGACAGCATAAAATGTGGCAGTCTAAACAGTTATTTATCCTAGCAAATTTCCAATTTGAACATTAAAAACACATATTTAAACAGCAATTCCACTTAACCTTTTCTTGTATAAATAATAGGCCTCAGGAAATTTTGATTGCAGATTGTATTTTTTTACCATGATATATGCATTTTTAAACAAAGACATCTCTATACTTTTCTCCACCAAGAAATGGATCATATCAATCCCCATATACTCTGCAAATTCACTTGCTGCCTCCAATCGATTATCATGAATCATAGAAACAATAAAATCTGTAGGAGCACAGTGTTGAAGAGAAAACTGTCTTAATAAAGCTATAGCACTGGTATATAGACGTGATGTGATCAACTGTAATATATATTGCTCAACTGAACACTTAATATTCTCCAGTTTGTGAAGCTCCACCATCTCTGTTGAATATATTTGCACATGCTTGCACAAATCTTCAAGCTGTATATTAAAAACAACTGCTATTTTAACTAAAACACGCTCTTTCAGATCTACTTTTCTTGTTATAACATCCCATAAAACTCTTGAAGCTAGCATTTGTGCTTTAGAAAAGTCAATAAAGGCACTGCAATGATTATGTATGCTGGAGAAAGCTGATATAAGTAAATGACTGAGAGCTTCATTGTTCTGTGAATCATCAAGAGCTAAGATAATTATACAGTGCATAAGATAAGTAGCTGGTCCAGGTGGAGGAACAGTGCCAAAAGCAACCATTACTTGTTGACGAAGAAGGTGGAATTTTATTACTGATTTACCTTTCCCTGTCAAAGAGATGCTTATGTTTTATGTTCTGATCATTAAATGAAGTATAAGCAAATAAAAAATATAAAAGAAACCTAACTCCTGAGAAAATTGCTCAAATCAGACACCACACTCTGCGTTAATAAGAGTCATATAATTATGTATATAATCAGCTTTTAATCCAATAGTAATCATCCCTTTCCATATAACAGTTAACTGAAAAATACATAGAAAACATTATTGGATAAAACCTTCATGCAACAATTCGTCTCAATCTTTAGCAGACATGGTTCTTTACAATATGTCTCAATCTTGTTAGCAGATTTACTCAGACGGGAAAGCACAATACACCCTGCTAGTTAGTCATCAGTCACTTGTAAAATCTTAAAATTGTATTTTATTAGAAACTAAATAATACCTTACCCAAGAAATAGGATTATCCATTATCACCATCAATAATTAAAAGGTCAGGAAAAAGTTGCAATGGCTCTATAATGAAAAGTCATGAAAAGGTTGACTACCAAAAAAAACATGAAAATGTTTATATTTTTATCATCCAGTTTATTCAAACATAAAAAATACACTTAGAAACACAAAAATATTCTTTAAAAATAAATGAACTACTTACTAGCTTAGTTACATATTTATAATATATATCTATAATTTGGCCGAAAGAATCTTCTTTGTTCCTGTAAAGAAAGATTTTTACCCTTACCAAATCCTCTACATGCAAGGATAAAAAATTATTTACAAGAAAAATAAAAAATGTAACATATATACCCAACTGTACGGTTTGTTTTCCTGATGTCTGGGAGGGATACACATGGTAAAATTGGTAAGAATTATGGTATCTAAATCTCAAGTACACAGATACAATGCATAACCAAACCAAATTAAATCTGAGATGTGAAGCTGTGTAAAATTGATTGTGTTATGAATAAAATATTATTTAGTATTACCAATAGGCTCCCCTTAGTGTTATGGATGAAACATGATTTACCAATACCAAATAGGCTCCCTTCAATCATTATAGACAAAATATTGCTTAGCGTCCCTAGAACATTATGGATGGAATATTATTTAGCATTACCAAATGTGGCCCCCTAGAGCCTTATGGATGGAATATTATTTAGTGTTACTGATCTACGATTGGTAGCTGGCCTCTCAACCAAAAATATAACTGCAATGGTGTATACATCAGCATTAATAAACTATTTATGCTTAAAAATTATAAATAGTCTACAACCATTTATGAATAATGAATACATCATTTTATAACAAATTTTAGTATCTTTCTAAGTTTGCACATTTCCAAAAAATCATATCATCAAAATAGAAAAATATGATGATTATGGATACATTAATATAAGTGCATGGCCTTTGTAGAAAACCAAATCAATTCTCCTTCCAAGCCACCAGGACAGCGCTACAAGAAAAGTTAGCCAAAATCCAGAAAAAACAAGAGCTAGGTGAATCCTTGGAAGAAGCTGAGTAGGCAATGTTAGAGGAGCTCCAAGTGTTGTCAGTGAAAGAGATGTGCTGGAGAGTACGCTCGTGAATCAGGTGGTTGAAGGAGGGGGACAGAAATACAAGCTTCTTCTTCACAGTGGCCAAATCCAACAACCAGTCTAAAAGAATCCACCACCTAATGCACAAAGGCAACATTCTTTAACCCATGACATCGCTCAAGTAATGCACAAGTATTGGGCAAATATTTGGCATGCCAAGGAAACTCTCCCCCTCTCTATCTTGGTCCGAACGGTGCTCGGCATGGAAGAGAACTGAAAATTGCTTGAACCTTTTACTTGGGGCAAATTGGAAGTGGCCATGGCTTCCCTTAAAGTAGCTAAGGCTCTAGGGCATGACAGGTGGCCTATAGAATTCTTTAGGGAGTTTGTTGACATCTTAGGTAGGAATGTGCTAGATGCTTTCAATCAAATGCTCCGCTAGCAACAAGTGCAACACAAGATTAACTATTCTAGAATCATGTCCCAAAGACAGTGAATCCCACTAAACCATCCCACTTTAGACCCATTGGGGTTTGCAACACCCTGCTTCGCCTTCTCACAAAAACGTTGGTGGGAAGGATGGCCTCACTAATGCCAACCCTAGTGGGTGCGCATCAAGCCAACTTTGTCAAAGGGTGAGTTATTCAAGATAAGGTCATTCTATTATAGGAGGTTCTGCACTCCCTCCAGGTGGCCAAGTACCTAGGTATGTGTCTCAAATTGGATATTACGAAAGCTTACAATAATGTTAGTTGGGAGGCTTTGAGAGAAATAATGATACGAAAGGGATTCCATCCAAAGTTCATTAATTTGTGCATCCACTTGCAAACTTCTGGGACCCATTCCTTTGATATTGATGGGAAGCTTTGGGGGCTTTCCTCGCTTGGCCATGGGTTGAGGCAAGGGGACCTCATGTCCCCTTACCTTTTTATCATAGCCATGGACACAATACAATTATATTGTAAAATGGAAGGGGTTAGAGGGTTGAAAATCACGGGGGTGGAGTGCTTGGTGGAACACTACGCTAATGACACGATACTATTTTCTCGTGCAGCTATGCGTCAAGCTCATGCGGTGAATAGAGCTCTTGGTAACATGGCTAAGGAGGTCAATTTAGAAATCAACACTACACTTGCTTAATATTGATGGGCGTGTAAGGGGGATGACCTCCCAAGTGTTGGGCATTCTGCCAACGATGGAATGAAATTCTTACTTGGGCATGTCTATATTTGCCACACTTCAGAACTTTCTACATCAGAAACTGCTGCAACAGAGTTGCATGAATTTGCCATCAATGTATATAAGCTGCCCTCCTTATTTCCTTTCAGAATGGTCATGATTTCCTTGGAAATCCTCCAATGTCCACCTCCACTACTGAAATTCAAACCTGAATCATCTAGCTATAGAACTAAAATCAGCTTCTTTGTGACTTCAAGAACATGTCTAACGTTATCTATTGTCAACTTTGGCATCCCTACTTGTTGCAAACTTACCTGCTTGTTGCAAACTTATACTTCCAGTTCCAAGAACTTTTAAAGATTTTCCATTAGCAACATATACAGGACCAAATTTAACTTTATGGTAAGATGTAAAACAAGACTTATCTGGACAAATGTGAAAGGAGGCACTTGAGTCAATCAACTAGATGTCACTGCTACGTCCATCTACCACTATTGTACATAGTTCTTAAACCAAAAAACTAACATTTTCGTCAATCGCATTTACCTCTGATGTTCCTTCTTCCAACTTCTTCTCCTTTCCTTTATCTTTCTGTGTTTTCCGTGCAAAGCAGTCCTTTTTCAAATGACCTTTCTTCTTATAGAACCTTGAGTTTGAGTTTTGCCACGTGATACACCTCTGTTCCTACTTCTCCTCCTACTTGGGAAATGTCTCCTACTTCTCCCTCTTTCCTCTGCTACATGAACATTTCCAGATCCAAAAGACTCATCTACTCTTCGTTTTGAATCCTAAAGGGTAGACACAACTTGTTCAAATGTTATAGATGAAACACTCATACAAGTAGTAATAGATGTCACAATTGTAGACCAAGAATCAAGTAAGGAGTCTAACAGATCATAGGATTTAACAAAATCTGGAATAACAATTTTATATTCTTCCAACTTATTCAAATTTCCTATCAACTCATCCAAATGATGTTGGAAAGACACATCAGATCTCTTCTTGCATCTAAAAACTTTCTGATAATTATGTAAGGTATTCAAACCTGATACTTTATCAAACCTATTCTTCAACATTTGCAACAAATCATGTGGATCCATATTAGGTTTAATTAACGCCAAGATCCCATTGCTCAGAGTTGAATGAATGAAAGATAATGCCTTAGTCTTAATTTTTCTCCAATCAGCATTCAACATTCCTGCTAGTTGAGAGGGTTCTAGGGCCTCCTAGCACTCCTTTTGTGCTAAAACAGCCTTTTTCAAAATGCTCCAGACATTCCAGTTCTTTCCTATCAATCTTTCCGTTGTTTACAGCCTCTCCATCTCTTTAAACCTAGCTCCAATACCAGTTGTTATAATCGGAAGCAATAGTTTCAATAAAACAATCAGCAGATCAAATCTGAAAATACACTAGAGAAGCTCTAGAGAAATTATTAGAAGACTATAGATCTGAATAAAATGTTAAAGGCAGAAAATATTGCGTTGTAGCAGATCAAATAGACGTTGTAAATCACTGAAAAACCCGCCGTAAACTCCAGCAAACATTTGTTGTCAAAGCAAAATGAAAACAATGAAAGAAAATAGCACAAGAACACAGAGATTGACGTAGTTTGGGCCTTTTTTACCCTACCTCCACAACAATGCTAATCTACCTTCTATTCTGCTCAAATCTTTAAAACAATAGCCATCCTTATAGCTTTCCCAAGCACCCAATCTATTACTCCAATAGATCTCAAATCAAAAACTCTCGTCTCCAAATACAATGCTTCTACATCAAAAACACACTTAAAGGCTACCCCAAGCCTTCTATTGATAAGGAAACATTAAGACCAAATCCCAATCCTAACACATATGGGATAAAACACATCCCCACATAAACATCACTTTACAAACTGACCCCTTTTTTTTTATATCATTATTTAAAATGCAACATCCTTTTAAAAACATAAAAGGAAATACAACAAATAATACTAATGTATTTGTCTTCATTTTTCCAACAGTAAAGTGGGGGAACACTTGCATCTTGTTGGATGGGAAACAGTGGCCAAGCCCAAGGTGATTAGAGGCCTTGGGATGTTGAAGTTCCAGGATGCCATCACCATGGGGTACCAACTTCTCAACAACCACCTACTACAATCAAATATTAACTCAACCTAATGGATTCATGTTAAGAACAACAAATACCAACAGTGGGTTGTGGACACTCAAGATTCACACATTTTGTAAACATGTTCATGCAATGGCACAAAGGGAAATGCTAGGGGTGCAACTGCGCATCATAATCAAAAATAAATACCCTACCGTTGAAGGGTGAAAGGCAATTTCGCAGGGCAGACTCCCTAAAAAGATCAAGGTTTTCCTTTGGCTTGCATGTCATGATACACTGCCAGTGCATGCTGTACTTCAGGAGTAGGGATTGAACATTAATGACATCTATCCTCTTTGTATGCTCGTACTTACAATGCTGCATCATTTTTTCTACCAATGCCAATTCGTTTCGACTATTTGGCAGGCCCCTACACTTCAACCTCCGATTAAGTTGGACAGGGACTCCAAGGCTACGACTGTGCTATGGTGCCTGTGAAGGGCTCACAACGATCTGATTTTTTGCCACGTTCTACTCCCCCCCCCCCCCCCCCCTAGGGCACAGATTGTGGCCCTTGGGCTACAACTGTGGCATGAGGCGTCCGACACGATAGGGGTTACCCCCACTTACAAACCTTCCTATGTGGGGTACCAAGCCAATCAGGTGTTGTGGGATCTAGGCATAGGTTGGGTGGGCCAACCTCCTTCCTCTACTGGAGGGGGACCTTGATTTGGCGGACAATTCCTTCTTTAGGCACTGGAGGGCCAACTCCACCATGTTTCAAGGTGTGCAAATTACCCTCATAGGGTAGCTATATCTCAGTATCTTGGGATTCCAACAAATGGGCAGGTTATCCTTCCTACTGGGCATGGGTTACAAGACACGAAGGGTTTCTATCCTAGCCCTATTCCAAAGATCGAGAGCGATTAGGCTCCCAAATCGGCCTTGCTGCAATTGTGGCAGGATGCTACCAAACTTATTGACTAATTTTTTGTTCAATCTGGTAATGTTTGGAAATTGCAAGAGGTGCATTTTACATTCCTAAAGTGCCTACGCCTGGGCTGCAGGGTCAACATTCCGAGGTTTCTCCTTGCCTCGCTTCAACGTCAGTGGCGGGGTCAACACTCAAGCCTAATCTTGGCCTGATAGAATGCTACGTCGTTGCTCGAAATACAGCCTACTCAAAATACGCCATGCATGGCGATTTATGGGCGTTGGCGGCTGGCCATGGAGCTAGGCCTGTCCCAGACCCCAAATGCTCCAACAACAGTAGATCTTATGTAACCAGAAGCAGCAGTGTCTTCTGGGCCTCCTTCACCTAGTTTTGTGTCATCCCATGACCTCTAATGAGAAATCCAAGAAAAATATGAAGTCAACTTGGCTAAGGCTACTACAGAAGCTGCAAAATGGGCTCAAGCGGAGGAACAAGCTACCTAAGAGGCCAAATGGTAGGCCAAGGAAGAGGAGTTTCAGCACCTAGAGAAACAAGCTAAGCTATGCCATGCAGAGATGGCTAAGAAAGAGAAGCAACAACAAGACCTATGGAAGGCAGTTGCCAGAAATGAACTCGAAGAGGAGTTGCATAGACAACTCAAAGCAAAAATACAGCGGAAGGAGCAAGAATGGATAGCTCAGGAGGCTAAGGAGCAGGAAGGAAGAGAAACAGAAAGTCTCAAAGTTGAGTAGCTACAAAACCAATAGGACAGTGCCCACGAGGTCAACATACGTCGATGGCTTCAAGAGGACCGATGACTTCAAGAGGACCAATGCCCTTACGCCATTATGCAAGTCAACTGCAATACGTCATGGCATGCCCTACATAGGCACATTAGGAGGACTATGGTGAAGCTTCACCCGGATGGGACTAGCGATGTTGAGGAATGCATGCGCAAGGAGGAAAAATTCAAGCAGTTCCAACAGGCTACCGCATTTGTGGATACGAAGAGGCATTGTACAGTCCTTGACGTGATACATGCCCAAGAGCAAGCTATCTACCAATGTACAAGGCTATCCAAACAACTGTAGGGTTGCCTGTGTGGGAAGCCCTGACCCTTTCCTATCTTGTAGATTTTTGTTATGTCATGTTGCCTCATTTTTGGGTTTGGAGGCTACAGTTCTATCTAGTTTGACCTCCCTAGTGGAGAATCGATTTTGTCTAAGTGTTGATGTTTTTTGAGTGTGACCTAGTGATGGGTTGGTTCAATTTGCTTCAATGTTGCGTTCACCTGGGTCCCCTAGGCTAGGTTCGTCAAATGGTTGTCAATTTGGAGGGAGGACACTGGTAGAAAGGGGGGTATTCCTTCCCCCAGTTTTGTTGTACATAGCTTCTTGTGGATTTGACACCAATATAATGATCTGAATCCTTCTATACACACACACACACACAAAATAGAATTCCCCAGCCCAATCAAATGGTCAGGCTACTAAGAAATATAAATATATTGAATTTGAGGATAATCTATTATATGATTTATTCCATTGCCTTCTAATATTCATATTGATAAAATATTAGGTCAATGATTGAACAAACAACAAGTAGTTTCTTTACCCCAAAAAAGGAAAAGTAAAAGAAAGAACAGAACTTATTAGATACACCAAAATTAAGAAAAACCCTACAGCTTGTAAATACAAATATGCTTTAATTGAGTTAGATCATAAAAGTAAAAGTCAAAATCTTTAGTACTTCATACTTAATGTTACAGGGAGATAAACAGATTCCTCTCTTCTTTGTTGATCATTAAGATCCTAAGAATAATTTCATTATACTTCAAATCTTATTTTATTGATATGATCTCTTTTAACTTGTTTTTAAAAAAGGACAAACAGATTAGAAGACTAATTTGGAAAAAGATTATTTTGGCAACCAACCCTAAACTATTAATAATTGAAATCTAGGGGAAGAAAATTTTTGTGCGATTTACAGTGGTGCAAAGAAAAAGGATTATACAATGCAACAAACCAATTGCAAGTTTATTTTTTGTTATCATCAGTTTACACGAACTATATCAAAAACAGATTATTTATGATCATGGCACAAGATTTTTTCAAATCAGGAGTAAACAGCTTAAAGTCACCTTCATTTTTAAAAAGTCGGGGTTTTTCTTTTAAGGAAAATGTTACCAAGAAGTTGAAGAAACAAGTTCAAATTTAACAGCCAAAATTCCCCTTTTTCAAAAAAAAACTGGAGAAAAAGTCATTATTACAGCTGAATTTTTAATCATACATCACCATCATTAACTTCAAAATCAAGTAAGGATATATTTCACCTACCCATAAATTAAAAACAACTGAACAAGGAAGATCCCTTGCTACTGAATTCTCCAGTTCCTTTAAGGATTAGTTGGACATTTGATCCTCCTCTACATAATGCATATGTATTTATATGAAAAAAATTTTAAATGCAGATGGGTCTGGAGCCATGTTCCAACATTCATCTCAAAGATGCAAGGTACTTTTAGACAGAGGCATGATGATCAGCAAAATAAAATGCATAGGAAATTTTGGCAAAGAGACTCTGATTTGGCATTTTTGTTATTGTTATTTATTTTATACATACAAAAATTGAAGAAATAACAAGAACATTGTGTGTCATGTTTCTCAAATTATATTTTGCATTCCTGTGTTATTACAATATCACACTACTGTTTTGCTTTTTCTAAATAATGTTTGAAATTAATAGGATGTCATAGGATTTCCTCACATTCTAGATATGCCTAAGATTCAAAGTGCATCCTGTAACGTGGAAGCAACCATTTGTGATGAATATGCTGGTAAATCAAATGGATTTTACATTCATGTCATGTGATTTTGATTCACCAAACTTTAAAGATACAGTGGAGCCCTTCGAATGGTACAATACAAGGCATTTACAAATTTAGTTTAGAAGATAATTATGGGATTAAAGTACAAAGCATGCACTACCTTAAGCTTCCTTTAATGGATAATCCACTAGTTTATCAAACTCATACTTGGATATTTCCTTAAGGGTATGTTTGGTTATAAGAATCCATGGATGCTGAGTCTGTAGATTCAATATTTTAATTTTTTAAAAAAATGTTTGATTTATTGTGAGTGATTCGCTAGATTTTGACTTAAGCCATTGCATATGTCCTTTTCTATTGTGTTTTGAATTTTCCAGATTCAACATCCAAAGATGAAATCTCTCCCATTTTATGAATCTCTTGACTCAACATAACAAATAGATACAAGCCCCAGCATATACAAGTAACCAAACACACCCTAAGATATTTTAAATTAAATGGGAACAAATTCTCTTTATTGCATGTCTTCAGAATGTAGCAATTAGATTCAAAGAGAACTCGTTTTGTAAAGAAACAAGATGAAGACAACTATTTTCCTTGAATCCAGGACCAGAGGATAAAGTAAGATTAAACTCTTTATTTATAACTACATGTCCTTAGAATAGCAAGCATCTTATCTGCATAAAAAAGAAGCTTGGAAACTGCACCTTTACTTGGTCCTTGCTCATTGAAAAACAAAATTTTCCAAGTTTTCACAAACTGATGTAGTATACCCAAATGTATCAAGCAATTTTACCTGTGCATATGATACAAGTATAGTTTCAAATAATTCTAGAGGGGAACCAGCAGCCTTAAACTTGACATATGAATCCCTGGCACTGTGTTACCATGCCAATTGATGGTCATTTACTCTCAATGTGATTTTTGATAAAATCAAACCTTCACAATAAATGGACTTAAGGGAAAAGGGGATATAAATCAATCTCTTTTGAGAATTACAAAGTGATAAGCTGACTGTAAAATTCGTTATCTACATTGTTTTAGGGAATTCCAAATCTAACGTGAGAATCAAATTATTTAGCCAGATATAGAAAAAAGAAAAGCTTTTCAAAAAACTGTCAAGAAAAAGAAAAAAAATAAAAAATAACAATAAAAAAAGGTCAGAAACTACTAAAGATGGTATAACGAAATTACAGACAGCCAACTACATATTGTGGAAAGAAAGCTATGTTGAAAGAAAGCTACAATGGGACGATGTGAGACAAGGCTAGGTTAGTATGAAAATGATGATGCAAACAAGAAAAGCCACTTAGAAATAAACTCAACACCAAAAACTCCAGCAGCCGGGTTTTGCCATGGCCTCTTGGTATATCTTTTGCTATAAGAAGTTTGAAACTATGACACACTTTTTTAAGGAATGTCTGTTTACAAAGGCCGTAAGTCAATTCGTGCACATGTGAACTAGGATCTTGTGGGATCAATGTTATGCAATGATTACAGAAGGGCCCATCATTCAAAGCCACTTGCATGAGATTTCATTTTGGGTGAAAGTTGCCTGGGAGATTTGGCTCAAGTGGAATGCTCTTACTTTTTGTGCAAAGTGCCTAAACTCTCCCTATAAATGAGTCTCAAAAGCATTCGCCAACTTTCACTTGTGGGAAAACATCCATGAATGCACAATGATAATGTTTAACACTTGTGACTTTTTGCGAGATGAGCCAATGCAACAACCATAAACTGTGTCTTCTTCTACTTTTTAAAATATGCATACACTCTATTTTAAATAAACTTTATGATGTTGCACATGACCATTTTTTAGTTTTTGGTTTTAATGCCTTGTAAGAATGCTAGGGTTTTTTGATTGGTCTGGGTGTTCATCTATTTTGTTGGAGGATCTTTTGTTGGGTGTTCTATTTGAAGGTACACCCCGATCAAACTTTTCCTTGAAAAAAAGGTAAGGAGGATACCACTAACTTCCCCAAATATTAAAAATTCATGCTTCGCCATTATGCTATGATAGATGCCACAAACAGTAATAATAAGTTTTTAGACAACTAGCATAATGAAAAAAGTTTGACAGCGGCCTATTGACAGACAGCGTGAAGAATGTTTAAGGAAAGGAAACTCAAATGTTTTCTGTATTCTAGTTGAGAATAGCGTGAAGAATCCACGATATTACAAAAATAAAAGCTTAACCAGAACAATCAAAATAATTCCCGACTAGACGGAACGCACCTGATTTATAAGTATCCAGCAGAATTTTAACAAATACTAATGGTGGGATGGAAGACAAATCAGAAAACGGATGCAGTGCTAGAGCTTTGTGATTGGCCATGTTTCTCTATGCTAGAGAGCAGCAAAACTCAACTCTCTACGTTGTGGTTGCTCCTTTTCTGTGTATCTTAAACACCCAAACTTTGCGGTGCACTGATAAACGTATATTTTCATTTTGGCAGATAAGGAGAACGAGAGAAAATTTGCCACGCTTTTGAAAAATAAAATAACACTAAATTATCATGCTCATGGGGAATTTTTGGGCACAGTGTCGGGATTGTTCCGGTTAGATTCAAACAAAGTGGATAAAAATATCTCAGCATATTTCAAGAAGCAGTAAACTTTATGTGAATTATATAACTCAGCATTGTTTACCAAAAATCTTATTGAGCTTTTAAATCAAGAGTTTTACTACTAGGCTAACATCTATTTGTAATATGGGACTCAAAGTTCTTTTTCAAAACAAATGATTAGGTCCATAAAATGTAGATACCATTAATGACAATAAAAAGAATCATAGTGTAGTGGGTCAGCTAACTTCTTAGTGCCGGACATAGAGGCCAGTACTACAACCCTTTCACCGTAACAAAGTAGATGTAATCCATTGAACAAGAGTACTCAATGACAAGGCCACACCTAGAAGTGATGTAGGAATTGAACCCAGAGGGTCCCCATTAAAAGGCAAGTGTCTTGTTCACTATGCTACACCCTTGGTGTGGTCAAACAACTTTTAAAAACAAGTGATGCACAGCAAGGTATCCCTACATCCAACCATATGAATCACAAGCATTCACACACTATCCAATCAAACTTCGCAAACTTTAAGTTCTTAAATACACTAGTATCAAAAAAGTGAAATCTAATTGAAACAATCGTTGTCTTCTCAATTCCACTTGTGAGGTACAAGTATATGGTTAAATGTAACTAAGGTATATGATTTTTATCATTTTGTATTTTATAAGTTTAATCACCTAGAACAAGAATGAAAGGTAAAGTAATATAAAATCTAATTTATCTACTGCCTAGCTAGCGTAACACAAGTGCCTGTTTCCACTTTTCAGACACATCTTGACCACGTATAGCGTTGCTAGGCTACCAAATGTTAAGCGGTTTACACGTATGCTCGAGGTGGTCATGCTTATGTTCATTAACAATTGGAAATTAATTGCTTAATTAAAGTGCATTCAAGTGAAGTGCATGAATATTAAATGCATCAAGGAAACATTAATCTATTCTCAGTGCTGCAAGGATGATCAAAAGGGTTCATTTTTATTCCTGTCACACTACTATGCTCAAGTACATCAATGCTCAAACAAAGATTTGTACACACTCAGACTCCTGATACAGGCACTCAGAAAATATTCCAACTCTAGAGAAAAAAAACTACAAGAGCTTTGCTATATATGACAAAAACTTATATGAAAATTGTGAGCCCAAGCGCTATATTTATAGGTCAACATATACCCCGATATCGAATATTCGACATCGCATCTTGGGCTTCGATATCGGGTATCCGATATTGAGGCTCTGATATCGAATATGCCAGTCAAAACATGATTCATCATACCCCCACGACTAAATGAAAACTCGTCCTCGAGTGAAGAAGAAGAGGAACAAGTTCCTTACAAAATATTGGGAAGGTATGGGATTATTGACTAACATACAAATTAACTTAGATGGAACAAATAGACTCCTAAGTGTTTGAGTATATGGATTACAAAATTGACACTCCTCTGGCAACTAAAGAGTAAGGAAGAAGATTCAACGATCATGAAGAGTCCTTGTCACATGGTGCTCTGATGCTGCTTCCTTTATGAGGATAGTCTTACTTCCAGTCCGCACATTCTGTCCATGCTTCCCACTACAATCACAACAAAATCGTGGATTAGTGTGCAATGTGTAACAGATAGCTTTGAAGTACCTTGTCTCGTAAGTGGTTACACAGGGCTAGGTCATGATTGTGATGGATGAATTTTGATAATAGTGTTAGCGGGAAGGCTGAAAAATATGGTGGAATAGATAAGCAGTCCATTAAATTTGAAAAAGTTCAAATGTGAGGAAATGCTTGAAGAATGTTTAAGAATTCACAATAATAACTATAAAAGGTTTCATTGAAAAATGTTATGAAGATGTGCACAATTGGATGTCATTGATGAGGTAAACAAAAGGATTTGATTGTAAAAGTGTCTAAGGATAAAAAACTTAACTAACCCAACCAAAAGATATGCAAGTGGATCCTCCTCAAAGCACACATAGGCCTTTTATTACCCTTGCATAACTTCAAACTGAGGAGTCCATGGGCCCCATGGATGATTAATGGTTATGGAAGGTTAAGTACAAAAACTTGGAAGAAACTACTTAAGAATTTTGACACACCAAACTATGACATTGAACAAGAACATGAAACCAGCAGCGAGGTGAGACATGAAAAGCATAGATGGATGAGAGAGAGAGTGGAATGGAGTTCTTGATTAAGGTTACATGAAGTCCCTTGTGAATTTTGTGGTTAAATGACTTGATAAGATCCATCCTTAGTGTAGACCAAAACCAACTATGTTCAATGACTTTGCATGATCATTCTAAGACCAATCCACTTTCCTGAGACACAAGAGTGCTTCCATAGAACAACCACCATTGCTTATTAGAGAAGAAAAGAGAAGTAGAAAGTGAGGAAGGGCATTAGTTAGAGGGGATTGATGAGTGGCGAGGTACCCCTACACCCAACCATACGAATACAAACGTTTTCACGTGCGATCCAATCGAACTCCGTAGACGAACTAGTTGTGGCACCTATACAATTATCCTTAGGTCGTAGTTCGCTATCTTCCCACTTGGACTAGTATTATATTTGTCATGTATGGTTTAGTCCAAGGTGAGGTGTATGATGTGCTTCTAATCTAATGCTACTCCTGAAGGCAATAGAAAGAGAGTAATATTAACTAATCTAGGAGAAAGGGTAAGAGAATCTAATCTAGCCTAAGTGTGATGAGCATCCGTTCTTTGATTATCCGTACACATCTTGGACTTCGGGCACAACTACCACTAGGATTACCAAGC
>MNCI01032310.1:121708-137306 GCA_015680685.1 Gnetum montanum | reverse complement strand
AAGTTGTTTAAATTGCGCCTGGGTAGGCGGCTCTCTTTACGATGCCTACAGGAGATTCGAACAGCCTCTTGTATTTATGTTAGGCTTGTAGTGGCCAGTAGGGGTTCATTGTCATCAGGTAAGTTATGCTTTTGTGTGTTGGGATGATGTTGCCTTCGTTTATGTTGGCGTTCTTGATTTTCTTTGTGAGCTCAATTTTTAGTTTTACGCTAATCCCTTGAAAGATAGTCATCTATGTCACAATTTGACGTTGAAGGAGTAGAGGAAGAGAAGGGACTGTAAAACTCGTTATGACTTTTGTAAGTCTTCCAATCATCCCCAAGTAAGTTCTTATTAGTTATTGAGAAGGTCCTAGGCCTTTCGGGCCTCCTCGTTCTATGGGATGTCTCATCCTTACTAGAGGTGTTAGAGTTGGATGACGAGAGTCTTTGAGTTTCGTTGGGGTATTCATAAATGTAGGGGACTCTTGCATAAGGTTGAGTACTCCAATCTTCATTGTCATCTAATTCATTGGTTCTCCAATGAACTACCTTACTAAATGTGGCATTATTATAGTTTTGTAGGAGAGGCATGGTTGTGAATTTGTGTGTGAAATTATATGTGACTTTTTATAATTATTTCTTTCTAAAAGATATATCGTTAATTCCTATACAGTGATCTTGTATGATATAACTAATCTAGATAACTAGCACTGTCCCCGGCAACAGTGCCTATGATGAGTGGTGAGGTACCCCTACACCCAACCATACGAATACGAGTGTTTTCACACGCGATCCAGTCGAACTCTGCAGATGGACTAGTTGTGGCACCTAGACAGTTATCCTTAGGTCGTAGTTCGTTGTCTTCCCACCTGGACTAGTATTATATTTGTCACGTATGGTTTAGTCTAGGGTGAGGTGTATGATGTGTTTCTAATCTAATGCTACTCCTGAAGGCAATAGAAAGAGAGTAATATTAACTAATCTATGAGAAAGGGTAAGAGAATCTAATCTAGCATAAGTGCGATGAGCATCCATTCCTTGATTATCTGTACACATCTTGGACTTCGTGCATGACTAACACTGGGATTACCAAGCGCAGATCCCAAGTACACTACTGGGTTACCAAGTAGTCACACTTAAATGCTCGTAATCAAGTCGTACCCATTCCACGTTCTAACGTGAGTTTAAGGGTGAGAGAGACTGATTATAAAAGTAGTTAATAACGATTAAATAAATAAATAAATAAACAAAGTGAATGCTGCAATGATGAAGTAATCTTGATCTTTATTTCCAGTCATGTGCGTGTCCGAGTACATCACACTTGAATAAAGGATGCCATACAATTACATTCACCACACTGCGGGCATACACTGGAAAATAATCTATCTTTGGAGAGAGCAAACTGCTAGAGTTTAGCTACGATCTAATATCAAATTGAGAAACAAGGGAGAGCCACCTTTTATTTATAGAATTGGTGGTGGGTTGTGATATCGCGTACACGATATCGCGGGGGATGCGATATCGCGGAGGATGCAATATCGCATACATGATATCGCGGCCCATGTGATATCGCATCCCATCCGGGACCTTCAGGCATGGGTAACATGTCTTTCTAGTCCCATAACCAGTGCTTGTAGCCCATTTATTTTATTTAAGGGGTGTGCTTTGAATTCCCATCATTTTCTTTTTTCTTTTTTCTTTTATAAGAACCACACCATGCAAAAACTTATTCAACTTCCTTTTATTGATTGACATGGAACGGTAAAAAATCCATGAAAACACACATGCCCCCAAGTAAGCAGAAAGGCACAAAGAATACCAAATCCCCTTGAAGTCACACCCTGTTCAAACCTTTGAATCCTTTCCAATTCCAGAAACTACCAAAGTCACAAATTCGTTATAGTTTTATTAATGAAAAAAGGATTGCATATTTCTAGAACAAGGAAAACCATAGAGTTTATGGATGAGTGGATGTTGTGGACTAACTGCTTATTACATAAAAAAGAAACCATGTTCTAATGATTAGTAACAAAATGCAAAGCTAAAATCCAGACACCAACAATCAAATAACAAAATAGTATATACCACCATCAAGCAATGAATTACCACTGTGCCTAGCACTTATTAACAAAAAGTTAGAAAATCATGCAAGAATAAAAGAAAATATAAAAGAAAATGTAAAATATTCAAAAAATAGCAAATGTACTAACGATGTTGCAAAACAAAAATTAGAAAAGATTAATAACATAAAAACAAACAGATGTAAAATAAAGAATATGTAAAACAAAAACATGTAAAACAAACCATCAAGCAATGAATTACCACTGTGCCTGGCACTTATTAACAAAAAGTTAGAAAATCATGCCAGAATAAAAGAAAATATAAAAGAAAATGTAAAATATTCAAAAAATAGCAAATGTACTAACGATGTTGCAAAACAAAAATTAGAAAAGATTAATAACATAAAAACAAAAAGATGTAAAATAAAGAATGTGTAAAACAAAAACATGGAAAACAAAAAAAATGGATAAAAAACTAAGGAGTCACTTATATAGTTAGCATAGATGGCCATCTCCCCCACAATTGAGTTGAAAGGAGATCTGAAATATCGAGCATGGTTGTCCATCCAATGAGGCATGTGTTGTATTAGCTAGCTTATGCTCGTGAAAAAGTTTGACTTGTTGTATATTGACCAACTATTTCTTGTCTGGGCTCTCAAGTTTGTAAATCATCATGGCCCCTAAAGAAAAAGTTTCATGAATTATATAAGGTTCTTCTCACAATGTTTGAAACTTGGTTGGTTGAGGGGCATATGTGGGGTTCCAGTAGAGAACCTTATCTCTTGGTTGAAGTTTGACTTTTCTGATTCTAAGGTCATGGCACTTTTTGTTGTATGCCTTGTGCAACTCATTAGATGATATGGCCACTTGATGAGTGGCGAGGTACCCCTACACTCAACCATATGAATACAAGCGTTTCACGCACGATCCAGTCGAACTCCGCAGACGGGCTAGTTGTGGTATCTAGACAGTTACTCGTAGATCATAGTTCGCTGTCTTCCCACCTGGACTAGTATTAGCTTTGTCACATATGGTTTAGTCCAAAGTGAGGTGTATGATGTGTTCCTACACTAATGCTACTCCTAGGTATGATGGGAAATAATATTAACTAAGCTAGGAGAGAGAGAGGGTGAGAGAGAATCTAAACTAGCCTAAGTACGATGAGCATCCATTCCTAATCATCCATACACATCTTGGACCTCGTGCACAACTACCACTAGGATTACTTATGAGTCATCATTTGGGGTGATCGCGATATTGCGTATGCAATATCGCATGCCCAGTCGCGATATTGCATACGCGATATCATGGCCTATCTCCTCATCTATAAATAAGAGGTAGACAGATGAGTTTAGGCAGCTAGTTCTTAGTTCCTTACCCAAACTCTTGCAGTTTTCCTTTCTTAAAGTTAGAATTATTTTCTAGTGTATGCCTATGGTGATTGTAATTGTACGGCATTCTTTATTCAAGTGTGACGTACTTGGACATGCACATGATTGAAAATAAAGATCAAGATTACTTCATCATTGCAACATTCACTTAGATTAATTATTTATTTAATTGTTATTTACTGATTTTCTAGTTAATCTCTCTCACCCTTAAACTCCTATTAAACGTGGAATGAGTACGACTTGATTACAAGCATTTAAGTGTGACTACTTGGTAACCCAGTAGCATACCTAGGATTTGCGCTTGGTAATCCTAGTGGTAGTCATGCACGAAGTCCAAGATGTGTACGGATAATCAAGGAATGGATGCTCATTGCACTTAGGCTAATTTAGATTCTCTCTAACCCTTTCTCTCCTAGATTAGTGAATACTACTTTCCATTGCCTTCAAGAGTAGTATTAGATTAGAAACCACATCATACACCTCACATTGGACTAAACCATACATGACAAAGATAATACTAGTCTAGGTGGGAAGACAATGAACTGCGACCTAAGGCTAATTGTCTAGATGCCACAACTAGTCTGTCTGTAAAGTTCAACTGGATCACACGTGTAACGCTCGCATTCGTATGGTTGAGTGTAGGGGTACCTCGCCACTCCTCATAGGAACCGTTGTCGGGGATGGTGCTAGTTATCTAGATTAGTTATATCATACAAGGTTGCTGTATAGGAATTAATGATATATCTTTTAGAAAGAAATAATTATAAAAAGTCACATCTAAATTCACACACAATTTCACAACCATGCCTCTCCTACAAGATTACGATAATGCCAGGCTTAGTGAGGAAGTTCATTGGAGAACCAACAAACTATATGACGATGAAGGTTGGAGTACACAACCTGAAGTGGGGGTTTCTTATAAACATGAACAAAAGCAACGTCATCCCAACACATGAAAGCATAACTTACCGGATGACGATGAACCCCTACTGGCCACTACAAGCTTAACACAAATACAGGAGGCTGTTCAAATCTCCCATAGGCATCGTAAAGAGAGCTGTCTACCCAGGCTCGATTTAAACAACTTTCCTACTTTTTTAGGAGGCTATGACTTAGATCCGCATCAACATTTACAAGCCTTCTACGATGCTTGCACATGGAACAACATTGATATTGGTTGACAAAAACTTAAGCTCTTTCCCATGACACTCGTTGGCCAAGAAAAAGTATGGTATAGATCGTTAAAACCAAATTCAATATGATGTTGGTCAACAATGGTAGAAGTCTTTAATGAAAAATATCAAACCTATGCAAGAGTGTTAGCCTTGAGGAAACAAATCCAAGGATGGAAACAAGTGCAACATGAACCCTTAGACATGGCCTTAGAAAGATATTATGCACTGTTAAACAACTATCCAGGCCATGAGTTTTCTGAGGAAAGGCTAGTATACCATATCATTAATGGGCTACGTAATGAAACAAGAGAGACCTTAGGAATGTATGCCCAAGGCCAACTATATGAACTACAAACCCATCAAGTCCAAGAGCTTGTTAAGCGGGTAGCAAAAGAAGGAGAAAATGCTAGATGGAAGAGTGTTGAAAAACATCAACGAGACCAAAATCTCAACTTAACAAAGGTCCATGATCATAAAAAGAAGAAATCAACTTATCGCAAGGAGGAAACATCATCTTTGCCAACACAACAAACATTAGAAGCAGTCGAGGCAAAGATCAATAAGATGTTGGTCTGGACATATCAAAAGTGTGGAGAATGTGTCAATATTATTGGAGATAGAGTTTTGACAACCCAAGAAGCAGGACAGAACATTAGATGATCGGAAAAAAGAGATAAGGAACATAAGAGCTCAACTACTGCTCATACATATGAATGCAACATTTGCCTATACGATCACCCCAAGGGTCAATGCCCAATCTTGTTACATTTATATGAGCATTGGGGAAACACCTTACATCCAGAGTTCGTACAGAGATACTATGTTCGATCATAGTGACAACAATCCTAGTCGTGAGGGAGACCACCACTAAACTAGAGACACCCTTCGCATCATCCGAACCCAAACGCTTATCTCGTTCAACCTCCTATTTCTCCAACTGGGCCACCATACTCTATTGCACCACATTACTATTCTCCACAATACTATCAACCCATGTCCTTAACACAACCACCACCTTGTGTACCATACACTCCTCCTAATTTTCAACATTCTCATCCTTTCCCTCCTTCTACATTGCCACCAACTGTTCTTAGGGTGCCTGCACCATAGCAACAACCCACACATGTTACTTGTGCTGCTACTACCAACAGCAGTGAAAAGGCTGCTCAGCATCAAAAGCGTCCCTTCTTTAAACATGACCGCAAGAAGGGACAACACAATTCCAAGGCTACTGCATCCTTCGACTCAACATAAGTCCAACACTGTGGTGCACCCTTATCTTCGAACCCAACGCCTCATGTTACTTCATTAGGGCCACCAACTAACGCTCCAACAACATTACGACCCAATGAACACAGCCATGGAAGGCATCATCCCGATCCTTGCAAACCATCTAATGATCCCAAATATCATAGTGGGTCAACTCATTATCCGGGAACTACATCGTATAAATTGCCCCACTATGCTTATTACAATCAGGTGTGTGAACCCCAATGGGGTAAATATGACCAAGTCCAAATATTTCCAACATGCAAGGATCCTCATCCTCCATTTATTAATCCTTTCCATGCTCAACCATTTAGTTATGGGGGATATCCCCCATTGCAATAACAAGTAGGATTAATAACCACTTTTTATTTTCTTTGATTTTACAACTTTTTGTTTTCCAAGTTTTTCATTTTTCAATTTCTTGTTTTATGTTTTTATCTTTTCGTCTTTCTGTCTTTTTATGTTTTTATAAGTAATCTTGTCTATGAATAAAACACTCATGTGGCTTGTTGGTTGAGGTGTGTTCTATGTTATCGAGTCTTGAGTGGTCAATTATTTGGACAGTGAGCCCATTACACCCACTCATCCACTCTACAAATAAGAGGTTCTTTTTGAGGGTACAATGATATTCTTGACAATCTTAAAACTTAAAATTCATTTTGTGTTCATTGTACCTAGAATGAAGAAGGATGGACCAAGAGGGAATGATTAGGGTGTGACATCAAGGGGACTTGAATATTCTCTTTGGTGACGTTTGTGGGAGTTATCATGCAACGTGGTTGTACCAAGATCCTTGTAGATCTAACAAAAATGGGAGTAAGAGTAATCAAAAGGGCACTCAAAAATCCAATGTTATTCTAGGGGGTCCCACTGGAAAGACATGCAGCCATGCCTGAAGGTTGGTGGCTTCTCTGGATTCAGTTTTCAAAAAAAAAAAAAGAAGACAAAGTGCCACAAAATAAAAATTACTCCTCCCTTGAACAAAACGCCAAGTGATTGTACACCTTGTTGTTATGATACTCTCATAGTTGCTCATCATGGAATGAAACAATGCGATGTCACTGATTATAGGAATGGACTTGGTTCTGATCTTGGAACGACAGGTTAATGACACATTAATCATGCTTTACACGTAGGATTCATTGTGCCCTGGGTCAGTTACCTCATGTCCCAATCTCTACACTCCCTTTCTATAGTTCATCTCATCTCACTGTTCATGTAGTGGTTACTCGTGTCTTGTGTAGCATAGAATTCTCACCTCATTCCAGTGATATTTACATGTGTGTGTTTTTTGGAATTAGTGTGGATTACATTTAACCCCTTCTATTGCCCATAGACACTTTAAGTGTGGTTACACAAGGGCATTATAGGTTGAAACCTGCTTTGGGGAGGACCCACTTGTGTAATCTTTTGTAATCTTCACTTATGACATGGCTCACACACACAATTTCTTACCCTCAGCATAATTTTTCATAATGCTCTTTCCCTACTATTATCCTTCTAAATTTCAATGTTCCTATGTACCATTATATAGCCCTTTTTCTCCCATCTGAGGTTTTAGTGATAAAATCCACACCATCATAATTATTCGTGCCTTCCAAACCATCTAATTACCTAAGAATTCCTTGATAATAGCCAAATGTCCTAAGTTACACCATTGATTCCAAGAAAAATCTTAAAAAATTTGGTATTTTATTGTGGTGCCCAATGTCACTAGGGCCATGATATCGCGTACGTGATATTGCAGCCGATGCAAGTGGCCGACGGAATATCGCATACGCGATGTATCATACGCAATATCGCGTCCCCAAAAACCTATAAATAGGTGACCCCTCGTAACACTTAGCATCATTTGTTGCCATTCATGTGGGGGAGTTTTTCAAATTTTTTCTCTACGACTTGTGAGTGTGACACCTTTGTTTTTTAACCTCTATCTCGCTTGCTGGTACTCTGATTTTAATTTCGTCTGAACCTGTTTGAATCTGGAGTGTTCAGCTTAGTCGTGGGGGAGGGACACTTGTCGAAAACCACCTAACTTTTTTGGAATTTATCATCGCCCAAAGGACATCATCTAGGGTAATTAGTTATAACACTTAGAATAATTGTGCCTAAAAATCATTTAATCCTTAGGTATACTGGGAAATTAAAATTGAAAAACCACCTAAGTAAAAAGGACCCATTATTACAATCTTTTGATCAATATTACATGAAGATAAAATGAATTAATTAATTAAGGCAAGCAGTAAGGTATAGCTTAACTTCAAAAACAACCTTACTAACGCTTGACCCGTGTGATTGCAGATGGCCCCAAAACATGGACAACAGGAAGGTCCTACTCAAGGTGGAAACAAACGATCTCGGAGAGGTGGAAGAAAAGATCCTGTCAAACAACGTGTAGAAAAGGAGGAACAATCATTCAGCATTCATCAAGAAGATCCTCCTACCGTACGGTCCGAGCAAGCAGAAGGAGGAGCTACTGCAGTGCCTGAACAGGGACAACATCTCACGTTGTCCCAAGATTGTGTTCAGGCCATCCATGAAAAGTCCACATTCGTTGCACCGATTGTGGAATTGAACTTCGAATCTTTTGCAGAGTTTGCTCCTGAGGCCGTTAGGGATCACCTCAAAGGATTCCCATTATGGCCTACCCTCTCCGAAAGTGGTGCCTGGTACCTAGGAGAGACGTACCAATTTTAACACAATAGGGAGCAAGGCACCATTATCAATATTTATGGAGTGACAGTTGATTTCTCCGCGCAAGCCATTTTGGAAGTGTTAAACCTTCCAAATATAGGGCCCAAAGTTGCTCAGTTATCCACCCGTTCAGACCCCGATGTGTGACGGGATTGATTGGAAACGGCTTATGGAAAAGATTAAACATTTGGTGAGTTGACGATGGAAGAGAGGATTTACTTTAAAATTGGAACATATCACCTCTTCCCCAAGAAGGACTTGAAAAGAATATCAACGTATGCGGCTAGAGGATGTGCGGAGCTGATGGAAAAGGTTGACACTAACCTGCCCCATCTATATTTAACAGAGATCCTAAGGTGGTTTGAGGAACAGAAGACAGAGAAGATGGCATTGCCTTTCTCTTATCTTATCAGAAAGCTTTGTCGACATGCTAGTATTTGGGGGTACACCAATGATGTTCTCTAAAAAGCCTAGACTGCTTCATGTGTTGAATTGCTAAAGGCACCAGCTCCAAGGAAAAGCACTGGCGAAGAGCTGGAACCAGAACAAGAAGAAGAATAGATGGTTGGACCAACTGCAACTCAACTTGCAGAACCTAGCCAACCTCCAAGCATGGGTCCCATCCAACAATAGGAAGCAAGGCCTAGCACAGGCCAAGATCAGCTACCACCGCTGCAAGACTATAGACCGTCAATGAGCCATCTCAGGGCCATCGTTGAGATGGTTAATTAGGTAAGTCATGATGACGCAAACCTCTTCCACGTCATCGATGATGCCATTCAGCCCACTATTTCTTTGGATTTCACAAGAGGTGAAATGTCTATTCACACGGGAGGAGGGGAAAGTATATGGTCACAACAAATCTTAGGAAGTGTGGCATCTTTCTTAGTGTAATTAGAGACTGGTGAAGGGGCCACTGTGGTGGTCATGCAATACCAAGATGCTGCGGGAGCTTCAAAAGTGGTCACTGATCACATCAAAGAATCCTTCAACATACCTGTTATGCCACTGGCAGATTTCACAGGAGCACGAGATGCTCAAACTTTGGCCAGAACCTCAATGACTCCTGCGGAACATGAGGATACACTTGATCAATTGCTCCAAACAGGGCAAGTAATGATGTCCCTATTTGACATCCCTCAGGATGTTACAAAAATTCAATTAGACCTCATTTTCACAAAGGGAAAATTGGTCTTAATAGAAGTGAGGGCTGAGCATGCTGAAGCTGAGGTGCAGAAACTACAAGAGCAGCTTGTGGCCTTACAAGCAGCACAGTGGGACCCTCTACAATTTGTTCCCGCAGATGAGCTAGATAATTTAGAATTGAGCAACTAACCAAGCTAATAGTAGAGAATAAAAAGGTGGTTGATGAAAAAGAGAAGGCTGTTTAGGATGCCTCCGCAGCATAGGCACAAACTCATGCACACATCAAGGCACTCAAGGCCTTACAAGAAGAAAACAAGCAGCTCATTGTAGACAACCTTCGATTGACCACTGTGGAAAAGCAAAAGAACGTTATCGATGAACACTTCCATCAACTGTGAGAAAAATTCATCCAGGTCAACCAAGACGTAAGCCGTTTAGCCAAAGAGAATCGAACCCTCTCAACGGAGAAGGTACGCACCATTCATCAAAAGTCAGCTATTGAGATAAGCGTGTGGCAAAATGAGGCTAAACGACATGAAAAGCTAAAGGAGCACTTCCAAGATTAGGTGGGGATGTACAAATAGATCCTTAAGAAGGAGATCCATATGGCCAAGGCCCACATCAATGCTATCAGTGCTCAACACACTGATTGGCAGGCCATATTGGACACATATGCCTTCACCCACCAAGCAGAAGTTAAGAGCCAGGACCTACAGATTCAGGATTTGATAGAATACATGGATTTGGCAAATCTGAGGTATGCCAACCTTGCCATGTTAATGGCAGGGCACCCGAGGATAGAGCTTGAGCAGCAAGTAGCAACCACCCACATCAAATAGGAAGCAGAATTTGTAGAACGCAAGAAGCTATTGGAGAAACTGGAAGTTGCAAATTTTGAACTTGAGGTGGTGAAAGCCAGCTACCAAGGATAGAAAGGTATCGCAATGGACTTGGCTCGATGGCTAGTAGATTTTCAAGAGTACAAGGATCAAGCCAGAACCTATGAGGAGGAACGAAGGGTGTTCGTGGCTTGGTATGTCAAGGCCAATCAAATGTTTTTGTAACTACCTTATCTGAAGGAAGTGCCGACTCTGTCAAACATTGGAACATTAGCATGGATGGCACAATACCCTTGGACCGAAGAGGAGAAGCTCCAGGCCATACTTCAGCATCATCAAGCCTCAAAACCTAGAGCACAAGACAAAGGGAAAGCACCAATGGAGGAGCCACCGCCACCTAGAACTAAATGAGTTCCATCGATTTTTGTAGATGCAGAACATCATTTGTGTTGTATTTTCATTTTTTTTCATTCCAATAACAATTAAATAAATAATTAAGCTAAGTGGATGCTACAATGATGAAGTAATCTTGATCTTTATTTCCGATCATGTGCATGTCCAAGTACGTCACACTCGAATAAGGATTCCATACAATTACAATCATCACACTGTAGGCATGCACTAGGAGAAAAGGGTTGAGAGCAAAACTGATGTACTAAATCTACCTATCTATTATTTATAGATGAAGAGGAAAAATGTGATATCATGTACGCGATATCGTGTCTAGGCTGTAATATCGCGTATGCGATATGATGGGTGCGATATTGCAGCCACCAATTCATGACTCATCATACCCCCACGACTGAATGAAAACTTGTCCTCAAGTTAAAATGAGAACAAGCTCCATTGATTACACAGTGGATGGGTATGGGATTATTGACTGACAAGAATGGATTCATGCCGCAGTGTGGAATCAGAACAAAATTGAGACAGAACACAACACAAAGAAGGTAAAATAAAATCCTATAGCTACAAAATTGGGTGGAACTCATATAGTTCCTAGTGGCGGTGGCTCCTCCATGGGTGCCTTTCCCTTATCTTGTGCTCCAAGTCTTGGGATTTGATGGCGTTGAAGTATGGCCTGGAGGTTCTCCTCTTTAGTTTGGGGATCCTATGCTGTCCATGCTAATGTTCTGATGTTTGATGGAGTCGGCACCTCCCATGGGCAGGGTAGTTGCAAAAACATTTTATTTGCCTTGACATACCAAGTCGCAAACACCCGTCGTTCCTCCTCGTAGACTCTAGCTTTGTCTCTGTATTCTTGAAAATCTATGAGCCGTCGAGCCAAGTCTATTGCAACACCTTTCTGCCCCTGGTAGCTTTCTTTAACTACCTCTAGTGCAGAATTTGCAACCTCCAATTTATATTTTCTTGCGTTCTACAAATTCTGTTTCATATTTGATGTAGGTGGTGGCTACTTGTTACTCGGGCTCTGTTCTCGAGTGCCTTGCTATCAACATGGCAAGGTTGGCATACTGTAGGTTTGCCAACTCCATGTATTCTATAAGGTCCTGGATCTGCAGGTCTCGGCCTCTTAACTTCCACCTGGTGGGCAAATGTGTATGTGTCCAATATGGCCTGCCAGTCAATGTGTTGAGCATTGAGAGCATTGATGTGGGCCTTGGCCATATAGATCTCTTTCTTGATGATTTGCTTATACATCCCCACCTAGTCCTAGAAATTCTCCTTCAATTTTTCATGTCGTTTAGCCTCATTCTGCCATGTGCTTATTTCAATGGCCATCTTCTGATGGATGGAGCGTACCTTCTCCATCGAGAGGGTTTGATTTTCCTTGGCTAAATGGTTCATGTCCTAGTTGACCCTGATTAGTTGTTCTCGCAACTGTTGAAATTTTTTTTTGAGAACATTCTTTTGTTTCTCTATAAAGGTCAACCAAAGGTTGTCAGTAACAAGTTGTTTGTTTTCCTCTTGTAAGTCTTTGAGTGCCTTGGTGTGCGAGTAAGTTTGCGCTCTTCTCTTTTTCTTCTGCCATCCTTTTATTATCTGCCACTAGTTCAGTAAGTTGCTTAGTTCTAAAAATGTCCAGCTGGTCTGCGGGAATGAATTGAGAAGGATCCCACTATGCTGCTTGTAGGGTCACAAGCTTTTCTTGCAATCTTTGCACTTCTGCTTTTGCATGCTCGGTCCTCATCTCTATCAAGACCAACTTCCCTTTCATGGAAATGAGGTCTGATTGTATTGCTGTAACATCCTGTGGGATGTCAAATAGGGATGTCATTACTTGTCCTATTTGTAGCAATCGGCCAAGTACATCTTCATGTTCTGCAGAAGTTATTGAGGTTCCAGCCAGAGTTTGAGCATCCCATGCTCCTGTAAGATCTACTGGTGGCACAACAGGCACATTGAATAATTCTTTAATATGGTCTATGACCACTTTTGTGGCTCCTACTGCATCTTGGTGCTGCATGACCACCACCGTGGCCCCTTCACCTGTTTCTAATTGCACTTGAAAGGACGTAGCATTCCCTGAGATTTGTTATGACCAAGTGCTCTCTCCTCCCCCTGTATGGATGGACACTTCACCTCTCGCGTGTTCTAAAGAAACTATGGACTGTACAACATTGTCAATGATAGGGAAGAGATTTGCATCATCACGACTTTCCCAACTGACTATCTCAGCAATGGCCCTGAGACGGCTCATCGACGGTATGTAGTCTTGCGACGGTGGTGGTGGTTGATCCTGCTGGCCCGTGCTAGGCCCTACTTCTTGTTGTTAACTGGGTCCCATGCTTGGAAGTTGGTTGGGTCCTACAAGTTGAGTTGCAATTGGCCTTGTTGTTTGTTCCTTTTCTTGTTCCGGCCCCAACATCTCACCAGTGATTTTCCTTGCAGCTGGTGGCTTTAGCAGTTTGGCATATGAAGCATTTTGGGCTTTTCGAAGGACATCATTGGTGTATCCTCTGATACTAGCACATCTACACCACTTCCTGATAAGACAAGGGAAGGGCAACGCAAGCTTCCATGTCTTCTGTTCTTCAAACTGCCTCAGGATCTCCGTAAAATATAGGTGAGGTAGGTTAGCATTAACCTTTCCTATCAACACTGCACATCCTCTTGCCGCATATGTTGAAATTATTTTTAACCCTTTTGTGGGGAAGAGGTGATAAGTCCCTATTTTGAAATAAATCCTCTCTTCCGTAGTCAACTCCCCAAATTTCTTATTTACCTTGCCATATGCTCTTTCTAACCAAACTCACCGCACATCAAGGTCTGAACGGGTAGACAACTAAGCCACCTTTGGCCCTATATTTGGAAGGTTTAATACTTCTGAAATGGCTTGAACAAAGAAATCAACAGTCACACCAAAAATGTTAACCATGGTGCCTGGTTCTTTGTTGTGCCAAAATTGGTACATTTCCCCTAAGTACCAGGCACCACTTTCAGAGAGGATAGGCCATAATGTAGACCCTTTGAGGTGATCCCTAATGGCCTCCAAAGAAAATTCTATGAAAGATCCAAAGTTTAATTCCATAATCACTACAGTGAATATGGACCTTTCATGGATGGCCTGAACACAAGCCTGGGGCAACGTGAGATGTTATCCCTGCTCAGGCGCTGTCGCAGCTCCTCCTTCTACCTGCCTTGATTGTACAATAGCAGGGTCCTCTTGGTGGATACTAAATGATTGTTCCTCCTGCTTTGCATGCTATCTAGTAGGAACTTGTCCTTCACCTCTCCTACATCATTTGCTCCCACCTTGAGTAGGACCTTCTTGTTGTCCACGTTTCGGGGCCATCTACAATCACACGAGGCCCATCGTTAGTAAGGTTGTTACCAAAGTTAGGTTATACCTTATTACTTGCCTTAATGAATTTGTTTTATCTCCGTGTGACGTTTCCTGAAAGATTATAATATTTTAATCCTCTTTTCTTAGGTGGTTTCCAAATCTAGTTTCCTGGTATAACTAAGGGGATGAAATCGTTTTTGGCATATTTATCCTTAATTTTGTAACTAATTACCCTTGATAATGTCCTTCGAGCGATGATGACTTTCAAAAACATTATGCGCTATTTGGCGTGTACCCCTCCTCCATGACTAAGCTGAACACTTCGAGTTCAAGTAGGTTCAAATGGAATGAAAATCAGAGGACCAACGAGCGAGTTATGAATATGAAAGCAAAGGGTGCACAATCGCGAGTGGTAGAGAGATTGGAAAAACTTCCCCCACATGAATAGTTGAAAATGATGTTAAGTAGCGCAGGGGGGTCGTGTATATATATATTTTTGAGACATGATATCGCATAGATGATATCGTGGACGCAATATCGTGTATGCGATATCGCAGCCTATCGATGTTAGGGCACTATGGAATATGCTAAATTTTTAAGATTTTCCTGAAAGTAATGATGGAAACTAAGGGCATCTAGACTGTTGTTAAAGGGTTCCAAGGTAATTCAACTAGTTTTGATGGCACAAAAATTATGATGGTGTGGAATTTATCAGTAAGGACTTCGGGTGGTAAGGGAGAAAAAGGCTATGTGGTGGTTCATAGGAATGTTTGAATCATAGGGATAGTAATAAGAGAAAGAATATTATTGACAATACATTGAGGGTAATAGATGGTGTGTGGAAGATGTGTTAGGAGTGCAAATTACAAAAATTATGCAATTGGGTCCTCTCCAAAGCAGGTTCCAACCTATAATGCCCTTGCATAACCACACCTTAAAATGTCCATAGGCACTAGAAGGGTTAAATGTAATCCACACTAGTTCCACAAAACACACACATGTAAGTATCACCGGAATGAGGTACGAATTCTACGCTACACAAGACATGAGCTACAATTACATGAACAACGAGATGAGATGGACTATAGAAGGGATTGTAGAGATTGGGACATGAGGTAACTGACCTAGGGCACAATGAATCCTATGTGTAAGGCATGATTAATGTGTCATTAACTTGTCATTCCAAGATCAGGACCAAGTCCATTCCTCTGATCAGTGACATCGCATTGTTTCATCCCATGATGAGCAACTATGAGAGTACCAGAACAACAAGGTGTACGATCACTTGACATTTT
>MNCI01032310.1:87616-119484 GCA_015680685.1 Gnetum montanum | reverse complement strand
CTTGTAGGAGAGGCATGGTTGTGAAATTGTGTGTGAATTTGTATGTGACTTTTTGTAATTATTTATTCCTAAAAGATATATCGTTAATTCCTATACAACGACCTTATATAATACAACTAATCTAGAGAATTAGCACGATCTCCAGCAACAGCACCAATGATGAGTGGCGAGGTACCCCTACACTCAACCTTATGAATACGAGCATTTCATGCACAATCCAGTCGAACTCCACAGACAGGCTAGTTGTGGTATCTAGACAGTTACTTGTAGATCGTAGTTCGCTGTCTTCCTACCTGGACTAGTATTAGCTTTGTCACATATGGCTTAGTCTAGAGTGAGGTGTATGATGTGTTCCTACACTAATGCTACTCCTAGGTATGATCAAAAATAATATTAACTAAGCTAGGAGAGAGAGAGGGTGAGAGAGAATCTAAACTAGCCTAAGTGCGCTGAGCATCCATTCCTTAATCATCCATACACATCTTGGACCTCATGCACAACTACCATTGGGATTACCAAACACATGGCCTAAGTATGTTACTGGGTTACCAAGTAGCCATACTTAAATGCTTGTGATTAAGTCGTACTCATTCCGCGTTACTAAGAGATAAGGGTAGAGAAATATTAACGAAGAAAGCAGTAAATAACAATAACAATTAAATAAATAATTAAGCTAAGTGGATGCTGCAATGATGAAGTAATCTTGATCTTTATTGCTAGTCATGTGCATGTCCAAGTACGTCACACTTGAATAAGGATGCCGTACAATTACAATCATCACATAGCGGGCATGCACCGGGAGAAAAGGGTTGAGAGGAAAATTGACATACTAAAAACTATTGAAAACTTAAGCTTCCAAAAATTTTCTACTAAATTTTCCTACCTCTTATTTATAGATGAGGAGGTAGGCTGCAATATCACGTATGTGATAGCGCATCTAGGCTGTGATATCGCGTACACGATATCATGGGTGCGATATCATAGCCACCAATTCATGACTCATCACCACCAATCAGTTTTCATCTAGCAAGTTGAGATTCATTAATCTTCTTTTTTTTTGTGCTAAACTCAAGTCAAGGTTAAGGTCACAGGCTGTTGAAACTGTAAGAAGCTTAGATTAAATAGTAAGTGTTGGTAATTTTCTATACATAAGCGCATAGGGAGAATAACCTATAGGAGGTTTCCATGTTAAGCAGTAGGCCCAAAGGGCATCGTTGAGTTTTGTGCTCTAGTCTTTCCTATATTTACTAATAGTTCTTGTTAGAATCCTTATGATTTACCTATTGGTAACCTCAGATTGAACATTGGCTTTGGGGTCATATGGTGTTGTAAATTTATGTTCAACCCTTGGGCATTACATGAGCTTCCAAAAGGTAGTGCCTGTAAAGTGAGTTCCATTATCAAAAATTAATGCATGTGGCACACCAAACCTATTTACAACATTTTTTTGTACAAACCAAGCTGTAGTAGAAGATGTACAGTTGGTGACAACTACTACTTCTATCCATTTCGTACAATAGTCAACAACGACTATGGTGTACACCTTTCCATTTAACATGGGTGTGATGGGACCCATGAAATCAATGCCCCAGATGTTGAAGGGCTCTAATGGTTGAATTCATTGTTGAGGTCCCTCCATTTGAGCAATCATTCCACCATCTCGTTGGCAATGTTCACAAGAGTGGACATATTGATAAGCATCTCTAAAGATTGTTGTCCAATAGTACCCTACCATCAGGATTTTAATGGTCATGTGTCTCCTAACATAGTGGCCCCCACAAGGACCTTCATGAGCATCTTGGAGAACGCACAGTTGATCAGCATCAAGGACACACCAACAAACTAGGCCATTGATGAACGCCTTATAGAGGCATCCATTAATCTTCATGAAGTGTTTTACCTAGTAAAGAAGCTGTTGTTTCTTTTGGTGGTCCAACCTTTGTGGCATCTCTTGGATGAGGAGATAGGTGAGAATGCCATCATACCATTTAGGTTCATTGGGCAATTGTTCAATTATAGCCCCAACAAAGAGGAGTTCATGAGGAAACATATCAAATAGTGGGTTCTCCTCCTTTTTTTTTTCCATCGCAATCAAGACAAGTGATCAACAACCACAGTCTTAGTATCCTTTCGATCTATCATTGTGAGATTGAATTCCTATAATATCACCAACCACTATATGCCACAGGGGCTTACCATTGGCTTGTTCATCAAGAAGGCACCATGGTCTGTGTACACAAACACCTTGTATTCAAGCACATAATGGCTAAACTTTTCTAGAGCAAACACCATTGCCATCAATTCTTTTTCTATGGTGGTATAGTTTAGTTGTGCACCCACAATGCTTTGTCTAGCACAGTGGATGTAGTATGGACGTTTCTTGTCATCCATTTGCGTAAGAACAGCTCCCAAGGCATAATTTAATGCATCCATCATGACATGAAATGGTTTAGCCCAATTAGGTTCTTGTAGAATTAGAGTTTTTCACAAGTTTATCCTTTAGTTATTGGAATGCTTGTTCATGTTCCATGATCCAGATAAATGGAGAATCTTTCTTTGTCAGCTCCATCAACAGTTTTGTAATCTTAGAGAAATTCTCTATGAATTTCCAGTAGTAGCTAGTATGTCTAAGGAATGACCGAACATCTTTGACAATTTCTGGTTGGTGGGTTATTCCTTGGATTACCCTTATTTTTTTGGATTGATCTTAATTCTTGCTTGTGATATTCTATGCCCCAATAAAATGCCTTCTTGGACCATCAGGTGATTCTTTTGCCAATTGAGCCTAAGGTTTGTCTTAACACATCGTTTTAACACTTGCTTAAGGTGGTCTAAAGCTTGCTCAAATGTAGCTCCATAGGTGGAGAAGTCATCCATGAAGACTTCCACACCACTGCTGATCTATTTTTGAAAAATGCTAAGGACTAGGTGTTGGAATGTAGTAGGGGCATTACACAGACCAAAAGGCATCTTGCAATATGCAAAAGTCCCCCAAGGACTCGTGAATATTATCTTGCCCTGGCCCTCTAATGTGATCTGGATTTCGTTATAGCCACTATAACCATCTAAGAAACTATAGTAGCAATGCTCAGAGATTATGTATAACACCTAATCAAAAAATGACAATGGAAAATGATCCTTAAATGTTTCCATATTTAATAGCTGAAAATTGATGCAAACCCACCACTTGCTACCTTTCTTTGGTACAATCACGAGGGGGCTAACCCACTCACTATCTATAATGGAATAAATGAACCCTACCTTGAGGAGTTGTTCAATTTCCTCCTTAATGATCTGCTTTAGTTTGGGGTTCAATCGCCTCTGTGGCTGTCTCCTTGACTTCACAGCCAAGTTGGTGTAGATGTGATGTTGGCATATCTTAGGATCAATCCCTGTGAATTCAAGATATGACCAAGCAAATGTTGTTGACCATTTTTCAACAATGTTTAATAACATATTTTTTTGTTCTAGAGAAAGATTTGCATTGATTATGATCGACTTTCCATTTTTTAAGAACACATATTTCATGTTGACCAGTAGAGGTTTTAGTTCAAGGGGCTTTTGCTTGAAATTTTTAGGAATTTCCAATGCTCCCCAATAGGTATCATCATTTTCATCATCAAAGAGTTGGTGATGAACTTGCTCTAGTTCATCCATGCTTGTGACATATGTGCATGTCAAGCTCTAAGTTGGTTCCATGCGAAGTGTGCTACTCTTAAAATTAGCAGTTAGCCACTGGATGCCCTCTTGTTTTGTGGTTGTTACATATAGACACCTTTGAATTTCTGCTTCTGGTGCACACTGCTTGCATGCAAAGATGGATGCTTATTTCACTACCTAGATTTTCTACGCACAATTGCATCTTGTATCGTTGTACGTGATGTATGGAACTTGCTTCTTCTCAATCTTCCTGAATGCATTTTCTTTGGATATTTTTAGAGAAAGATCTCTAATGCCCATTCTTGCATCAGTGATGCTTAGCCATGCCCTTCCCATAATGATTGGTAAGTCCCCTTTATAGTTCTCCACCTTGATCGCTAAGAAATTAGTAGGGTAAGACCACCCACAGAAAATGATCACAATGTCTTCTACTAGTCCCAATGGAATAGTGATGGACAAGTCTACCAATTCTAATATGATATTTCTCTTCTTTATAGGAGGTAGGTTTAATGCTATATACATCTCTTGAGAGATCAGGTTGACACTAGAATCAGAATCAAGAAGAACCTTACATGGTTCATTCCCAATAATCTGTAAATAAATTAGAGGACTTCCAGAATCTACTAACTTTCTAGGAAAGTTTCTAGCATAGATCCAATCAGATACAACATGAATAAGCATCATAGTATGGATCCTGGGTGATGTCTGGTTTGAAGGGGACTTGAAATAATTTGATAGATAGGAAGACAAAGGAACAAGGTTGTTAACCACAGGTGTATTTAAGGGCTTAGGTGGACTACATGATCGAAAGAAAGGTCTTTTCTTTGATTGAGTATTTAAACCACTCGGTTGATGAACTGATTGTAGATTAATGACCCTAGTAGCATTGCATTATTGCGGTTGAGCTGGAAGTTCAACCTGCATAGGTGGAGTAGGTGGTAGTTGTGTTGAGGGAGGAGGAATATGTGCAGGAATAGGATGAGGATAAGGGTAAGAGGTGGTATCCCTTCTTGCATGTGGATAATGAGTTTGATAATAATCAGAAGGGTGGTAGTAAGATTGAAAAGTAGAAACATGACTAGAGGAGTTACATGGAGACAAGGGTTGCTGAATGTAATATCCATAAGGATAGGGTTATTGATAAGGGTATTGTTACCTTAGTGGTGCCAATGCTCATGACTGTGGTTGTGGCCACTATTGATATTGTTCATATGGTTGTGGTGGTATTCCACTTGGATAATACTATTGTGGTTGATGAAACTGCCTAGAATTACATTGAGGATAAGGTAATCATATGGGTATTTGCCTTTGTGCTAGTCATGGATTCAAAGCATACATCCTAGACTCCTGTAAGTGTGACACTATGGGGAAACATCCTTTAGGATGTTCATACTGGTAGACATCACACCCATCATCATCATCTGATTCACTTTCCACAACTCCTTCTATTGCAACAATCTTGCCCTTTCCTCTTTGATAAGCACATTCAACTTCCTTGTGCCTCCTGCACTCATGATCACTACCTCATTTTTTGGACTCTTCAACAATTTTTCGAATAGCTTGAAATCCGCTATCCATGGAGTTTCATAACTGATCAACCTTGGTCGTAATTTTAGATTGAAATTTTTGAAGTGACAAGGCTTTCCTATTCACCACCTCATCAAGTGCTAATTCTTCCTCACTATCACAAAATCGAACCTCCTCTTGTGAATGGAAGGATTGTAATTATACTCTTCTGCATTTTCTTATCTTCTCAATTCACTTTCCTCTTTAGCTACTTGCTCAATCAATCTTTGGATCTAACAAGCACTTAATTTCAACAGTCGCCCTTAGGCATAGACACCAAGGATAATCCTCATTTCAAATCAAAGCCTATTTACAATGTGGCAAAGTTAATCCAATTGAGAATAATCATGGCCAGGACATCTATGCATTAAAGAATAGTATTGGCTAATGGCAGCATCCAAGGGTTCGTGTGTTCCTTGTTTCCATCCTTGGATCTACCTTCTCAAGTTGGACACTCTGGAATATGTTTGATATTTATCATTGAATAATTCAAGCATTGTACTCCATCATCTAATAGATTCCAGTACTAAGGACTGATACTAGTTTTTTTCTTCTTTAATGAGTGTGCTTAGGAACAACTTAAGTTTTTGCCACTCATTCTCTATATTTTTCAAGGCACATGCATCTTGAAAAGCTTGAAGATGGTTCTATGAATCTAAGTTATATCCCCCATTGAATCGAGGAATATTGTTCATGCCTAGTCTTTTGATCCAACCATCCTTTACATGCCTTATTGGAATTCGCACTACTTCTATGATGTTTATCATACTTCAGGTAGTAAGCAAAGGTTCTTTGAGGCCTTGATTTTGGTGCCTACAATGCCTTGTACTATCCCTTCATTTATGGTGACATGTCTCTCTTGAATGCCTATGCCCCTGGTCTTGCCTTGCTCGATGATCCCTTCGATCATTTCAGTCCCATTGTTCACCTCTCTGACAATCGCACCCCCTATGGTTGCAACTAGAGCCAAAAGAAGAAGAGGATGATGATGAAGGTGAAGAGGAAGGAGGACTAGCACCATCACGGTGCTTGCTACCACCTCTTCGGTGATCGCGATCATGATCATGATCTTGTTTCTTGTTTGCATCCTTGCCTTGACTTGCCTATTTAAATCCTTCTTTGCCATTGGATCCATTTTTATCAAAACTGTCACATCTCCATTTCCAAATGATGCTGCTAACTAATGAAGATGGTGTCTCTGTTATTGTTATCTTTATAAGACCCGAAAGGGTAATTGTAATTAAGACCCAAAAGTGCATGCTATAATAATAGACATGTCTCTTAAAGGTAACCTTTGGGTGTTTGGCCTAAGGCATTTATACCCGAGGTTAGAGGTTGTGCCAGCATGGAATGGCGGAGTCGGTATAGGCAAGTCATGGAGTGGTGGAGCCGGTATAGGCAAGTCACAGGAAGCTAGGTGAAGTAGGATAAGAAGTGGACTAGCCATCCCTTCTAGCTAGGTTATAGGCCTAACCTTGATGGCAATGTTGGATAGCCTTTAAGGGATAGATGCCAAAGGAAGAAAACCCCAAGGAACACTCTTAGAGCACTATCCAAATATGTTACTCCATATCAATAAAGCATTATTTTCTTTCTCTTTCTTCATTTTTCCTATTATTTCCCTTATACATAATGTCAAATATCACTTATATTTCGCATTTGATATATTTTCTTTGTATGCATAATGTCTAATATATCATATATTTGACGTTTGCCATGACATCTAGGGATTGGATGTCACAATTGGTATCAAAGCAAACCACAACCCAAAGGCCATTCAGAATCATGAATCAACTACAACATGAACTTGATGATGAACCTTGAACCCACAACATATGGAAAGCCATTGATCATCACCAAATGTGCCATATATTTGTGATGTAAGTTAGAAGATACCTTTCCATTGACTTCAAAAACAATGGATTAGGCATCTAGATCCCACTAACCAACAAAGTTTCTTTCATAGATATCATTAACTGATGAAGATTTGATGACACCTCATCAAAATTCATCAATTACAAGAGATGTTGGTAAGGTAATCATACACCGGTCCAAGTAACTCTTACCAATCTTAATACTATAATTAGTAATCAATTAAGATCATTGTTAAATTTCTTTTAAGAAAGTTAGTAACCATGACGTGAATTGATCTTTTTTTTCACTATCTAAGTAATCTAGAAGATTCCAAGTTACCATATGTTAGCCTAAAAATGTCAATTCAACAAAATAGGCTAATTTGGTCCTTTCAATTTAAAAAAAACATCAACTTCATTTTTAAACTCAAAAACTATGTCCAACACATAACACTTGTTGAGATGATTCCAAAAGTACAAATTTCGTCTCAATTAGACTTACAATTTGGGAGATATTGATGTTTAAAGTTTCCCGTTATAAATACATTAAAATAATATTAAATTATTAATTTATTATTTGAACAACAACAAAAATGTCAAAATTTTTGGGTTGGGAATCAACTTGGAATCGCCATTTACCCATGCTGAACCCTTACCCTGTCATTGGCCGAACCACCATGTCAGCTGCTAAGGCAAGGTGGAATAAAATAATAATAAAAAGTTTTTTTTTTAAAAAAACAAACTTTAATTTTGAAAGGGAGGTCATGGGTTCAAACCCAAGCCCCAACAAAATTTTAAATATATGTATGTATGTATATAAGAATAAAAAATAATAAAATAATTATAATTTTAAAAAAATCAATCAAGTAGGAAGTCTCGGGTTCAAACCCAAGCCAAAATATTTTATTTATATATTTAAACATTTAAAAAAGGTTTAATTGCAGCCAACAGCAGTAGGTCGTAGCTAGGCCGCTGGCAAGGTCGTGGCTATAGAAGACTAGTCCTTAGGCCAAGCCCAAGGGCACACACACATGAAAAAAAAAGTTGTGCCTACCACACTATGCCGTGCAACACCTCACCTGCCAACCACACCCACCACAAGTTGCAGTCACTCTTGTTTGCCCACACGATGCTCATCACGCAGTTCACTGCCATGGAGGCACTATCGTACACGCTACCGTTGGAGGGCACTAGCCACAATGCCTTAGCCGACCACATCTCCAATGAAAGTACTGTCATCACCGCCTGCTCCAGTGCCATGTCCTCTAGTATGCGTCCCACCAGCATCACGCCGTAGTACAAGTTCAACACCTCTCCTACACTCTCTTGGTTATGTCCATCTGCAAACTCAATCAAGCTGCTTGCCCACAAGTGTAGTTTCCACCAATTGAAATGCCACATCATGCCTACCACACCATGCAACATCGTGCCTCGTTTGTTGCACCATTGCACCATGCCTCGCTTGCCCACACCACACCATGCCTGACACTAATGTCGCCCATCACTGCCACTAGTGCCACCCATCACTACCTCTAGAGCCACCCATCACTGCCACCAATGTCGCCTATCACTACCTCTAGAGTCGTCCATCATTGCCACCAGTGCCATCGATCACTGCCTCTAATATCATTGCCTCTAGTGTCATCGATAATTACCTCCAGTGCAGCCAATAACTACAAATTCATTATTATATGATGGAAAATTTCAATTGTCTATCAACTTACAGAAAAAATTTGAAATTTCCATCAATTCATGGAAAATTAAAATTTTTTCCATTAAACTATTAGTTTAAATTAGGAACTTGTGCAAATAGTTTCCAAAATTAAAATTTGGTGCAGTGGTAGCAATAGAGATAAAAATTCCACAATTAAGCATGCTTGCCCTGGAGTAGAACTGGGATGTGTGTGACGTCTCAGGAAGTCTCATTTCTCGCACCAAAGTACTTAGACTCCAAAAGCCATAATGTTTGATTTCGGAAACCTTTTTTGATAAAAAAAGAGTGATTTCCTATAAATTTCAACCTTCCTAGCTCAATGGTGAAGTCACATATGTCCCAAGGAATGTCAAAAATTAGTTTTACTCCTTGTTTGATATAGTACCTCAAGATCCTCAAAAGTTTAATTTTGGCATCACTCAAGCATATGATGTCCATTTTCAACATATGAATAGTCATTTCTAACATTTTTCACCCTTCTAAACTCAATGGTGAGGTCAAATTTATCATCCAGGCACCCTAAAATTCAATGATAATATAAATTTAACCTTTTAGGTTTTAAGATTTAGTACATAACCTTCATAGATAGTCTTAAGATCACTATGGCATGTCATTAATTACACTACTAGAGTCAATGTTCTTAAGGGGGGTAAAAAGGCTATTAAAAATTAGATAATCTAGTTACATATTACTACAATTATATAATGTCGTTAAATATTACTAAAATTAGATAATGTAATTATATAATTAGATATATTAGTTAGAGAATCAGTTGTTGTATCAGTATCAGTTGATTATCAGTCTATGTATTTGTTGGAAAATTAGTTGCAAAAATAGAACAATCTTCAACCATTAAGGAAAGGGTATAATAATCCATCTTGCAATCAAAACATAGGGCAAAACAACATGGAGACACAAAATCTTGTTTCGATACGGAGTATGATATTCATGGAGAGAAATGAGCTAGATAAGAATCCAAGAATGAGAATGAAAGTTGCAACATACAACATGCTTGCAAGATCCTTAGTGAGTAAGAAACAATATCCACTATGTCCATCATGGGCCTTGGATTGGCACGAATATTGATACCCATGCATTTTAGTAGAATTACAAGATTTGAATGTTGATTTCTTGTGCTTACAAGAAGTCTTATTGTGGGAATTTCTATATCAATTCCAACCAGATTTGGAAAAGATGGGATATAGAGGTATTTATAAGCAAAAAAGTTCTTGTGGAAGTTCTTCTTTTGAGTCGTATAGATTAGCCTATTGCAAAAATCACAACATGGATGGTTGTGCAATCTTTTATAAAGAAGACAAGTTTGAATTGGTGCAAAGATTTAAATGGAGTTTAGAAAATATGGTTTTTGAAATTCTAGAACTTCAAATGAGGGACAAGAAGGAACAATTAAGATTTTGGAAAAATCACATAGCCTTGGCAGTGATTCTAAAGGTTCATCTATCAGGAAGATGTGTATGCATGGTTAACACACATTTAATTGCCAAACCAACATGTTTAGATGTTAGACTTTGTCAAGGAGCATACTTGATTAAGAAAATAGAAGAAAGTTTGAAAAAGAAGTTATTCCTAAGTTGTACTGATCTAGTTCCATTTATTCTTTGTGGAGACTTCAATGCAAAAGTTGGAAGCAGCATTTATCAATTCTTAGAATATGGATTTGTAAAGAAATCTTTGGAAGATGAACTTGACTTGAAAAAGATGTTTCCATTAATTCAACATGCAATTCCATTAGCCAGTGCATATTCTGCTTACTTTGAATCTTCAGTTGATAAATTAGACTCTAGAATTCAAGAACAGATGATGTTGATGGATAGCACTAATCAAGAACCATAATTTACAAATTACTCTACAATGATTAATGAAGATGGATCAATGATGAGCGGCAAGGTACCCCTATGCCCAACCATACGAATCACTAAGGTGTTACGTATGATCTAGTCAAATTCTATGGACCCATAGTTATCTAATGCACTAGCTCTTCTAGGAAGTGAAATGGGCATTGAGAACGTTTGTTGTCTTCCCAACTACACTTGTGCGGTTCAAGGATATGGTTTAAGTGTAATTGAGGTATATGATTTTTCTTACTTTATATTTTATAGATTTGATTGTCTACAACAGGAATGAAGAGTAGAGTAATTTAAAATCTAACTTGTTTACCACCTATCTAGCCTAACACAAGTAATTTTTCCACTTTCTTGAACACATATAGTGCTATTGGGCTATCAAACATTAAGCATTTTTTAGGTTACCAAGTACTATATATATGCTTGAAGTGGTTGTGCTTGTGTTCATTAACAACTAGAAGAAAATGCTTAATTGAAATGCATTAAAGTAAAGAGCAAGAAAGTAAGATGCATTAAAGAAAATATTAATCTATTCTCAGTGTTGCAAGGATTGTCAAAAGAGTTCATTTTATTCCCATCACACTGCTGCGCTCAGGTACATCAGTGCTCAAACAAAGAATCATACACATTTAGACTAGAGAAAATATTCTAACTTTGAGGAAAAGAAACGACAAGAGCTTCACTACTCTGACTAGAAAATGACCAAAAACTCCCTTACAAAAACTGGAGCCTAGGTGTGGTATTTATAGCCTTGGGGTATACACCTCGACATCGGATCCAGGCCACAACATCGGGTACACAACATTGCGGCCAACATCAAATGGTGGTTCATTAGTCAACAACATTCTTCATTGAGACTTTGGATTATATTTGGTATGATGCCCGATTATTTCAAGTTACCAAGTTATTAGAGTTGATTTCTAAAGAAGAAGTTGAGAAAAATCAAGATCAAACCTTGCCATCCCGAACAAGACCATCTAATCATATACCACTTATGGTAGAATTATAGTTACTCCCATCAGTTCATAAGGTTGATCAAGATGAAGAAGTATCTCACTCTTACTTTTATTTTATTAATCTTATTATTTTATTCATTTTTAAATTATATTTCAATTAGATTAATAAAATATCTAAGGTAATGCAAGTTGGGAATAAAGAATTTGCCCTACCTTCACTTGGATAAACAAATACGAGTTGCATGTTATGTAACCCTAGTTAGAACTGGTGATTGGTAGTTGGTAGATCTTTAATTCACTTCTTATCATTATCTTAGAAAAATTAAGCAAGCATCAAGAAAGCAATATTTAATTTTCCATATATTTTTCTCACATATATTTTGTTTACAAAATAAGCAAGATACAACTTCAAGTTCAAAAGAGAAATCAAATTATTGGAGTACAAGATTGTGAAAGAAAGCATTGGAGCTCGAAAAAGATAGAGAACGTGGATTCGTTCAAGGATAAACAAAACCTAAGGGGGATAGATTGTCACATCCCCATTTCCAAATGATGCTGCTAACTAATGAAGATGATGTCTCTTCATAACAAGTGTTATTGTTATCTTAACAAGAACCAAAAGTGTAGTTGTAATTGAGACCCACAAGGGCATGTTGTAATGATGCACGTGTCTCTTAAAGGTAACCTTTGGGGGTTTGGCCTAAGGCATTTATACCCAGGGTTAGAGGTCATGCCAGCATGGAATGGCGAAGTCGATACAAACAAGTCATGGAGTGGTGGAGCCAATATAGGCAAGTCACAGGAAGTCAGGTGAAGCAGGACAAGAAGTGGACTAGCCATCCTTTCTAGCCAGGTTATAAGCCTAACCATGGTGGTAGTGCTGGATTGCCTCTAAGGGATAGATGCCAAAGGAAGAAAACCTTGAGGAACACTCTTAGAGCATGATCTGGATATGCTATTCCATATCAATAAAGCACTCTTTTCTTTCTCTTTGTGCAATTTTCCTATTATTTTCCTTATACATAATGTTGAGTGTCACGTATATTTTGCATTTGATATATTTTCTTTGTACACATAGTGTTTAATATATCATATATTTAAATGTTTTCGATGGCATCCGAGGACAGGATGTCACAAGAACTAGGATTGTAAATCCTAGACTACAAGTTCTAGTTTTGACCTTCTTCATTGAAGTGAAAGAAAGGAATTTCACTATATGAAAAATCCCTGAGAAGGGCTCTCCACCATCTTTTTGCTACAATAGGAATGGGAAATCATTAAATCCTTTTCCCTTCATAGATTTATAACATTGTTCTAACTAGCAATCCCTGAGACGTTGTGCCTTAGTGGGATGATAATCTCTAGCATCACTATCCTACACCACATACTCAACATGAAGTCCTTGGAGACCCCACTGTATAAGCATTTGTTGGAGCATTGCAGGAACAGATTGATCAGGCGGTAACACAATGTTGCCCTTTGCAACTATTCATTTTGGTGTAGGATGAAGATGAAATTTGGTACATACTCATCAGGATGAGAATATACCACTCAGTATTGTTGAGGCATCGACTGATGTACTCTGTCAGACTTGGGCAAAGAATCGCTCCTATGAGAAGAAGACATTTTATGTTAGAAAAATAAAAATGTAGTGTGCTTCTAAATATTGTTGTAGTAATCTTAAGATGTGATATGGCTCTAAGGTTCGTTCCAATGATTTGAATAATTTTCACTAAATCCTAGATAGTGCACGTAACAACTAAAAGGTCCCTGACAATGATGCCAATGATGAGCAATGAGGTATCCCTATGCCCAACCATATGAATCATAAGTGTTCACACATGATCTAGTCAAACTCTGCAAACCTTAAGTTCTTAAGTACACTAGTTTCAGGGAAGTGAAATTTAATTGAAACAATCATTGTGTTCTCAGTTCCACTTGTAAGGTACAAGTATATAGTTAAGTGCAACTAAGGTATATGATTTTTATCATTTTGTATTTTATAAGTTTAATCACCTAGAACAAGAATGAAAGTTAGAGTAATTTAATATCTAATTCATCTATTACCTAGCTAGCCTAATATAAGTAGCAATTCCCACTTTCTAGACACATCCTGACCACATATAGTGTTGCTGGGCCACCGAACGTTAAGCATTTCTGATTTACCAAGTGCTACACATATGCTCGAGGTGTTTATGCTTGTGTTCATTAAAAACTAGAAATTAATTGCTTAATTAAAGTGCATTAAAGTGAAGTGCATGAATATTAAATGCATCAAGGAGACATTAATCTATTCTCAGTGCTACAAGGATGATCGAAAGGGTTCATTTTTATTCTTGTCACACTACTATGCTCAAGTACATTAGTGATAGAACAAAGATTTATGCACACTCAGACTCCTACTGCAGGAACTTAGAAAATATTTTAACTCTGGAGAAAACAAACTATAAGAGCTTCACTATCTATGAAAAAAATTGATATGAAAATCGTGAGCCCAAGCACTATATTTATAGGTTAGCACATAGCCCACGATAATGGATATTCGACATCGTGTCTTGGGCTCCAATATTGGGTATTTGATATCAGAGCCAATCAAAACATGATTCATCAACAAGTTAGCAAAGGTTGTCATTGACATGGTAGACACATGAAAGAGATAATAAGGAGATTGAGACTAGGGGCAAACGAAGGGGAGGGCAATGATATAGGACCACTAGTCAATGTCAGGCATATCATCGTCTTTGTCCAATAGGAGGGCCATCCAAGCAAACATATCTAGGTTTAGCTTTTTGCCCTTCCATAAGTTAGCGGGTTGGAGTTCATAGTGCCTAGTATAGGTTAAAGCATCATTATACCATAACGCCACATCCATTTAGCCATTGGTAAAAGCCAAGCTAAGGATAGCGTCAGTTGAGCAAGGTGGTTAGTAAGAGGCTATCAATTGAGTAAGGCAATTAGTAAGGAATGAGAGGGGGGGTGTCAAATCCCAAAAAATAAATAATAATATTTTTTTAAAAAATAGAGTACATCAAATCATTGAAGAGAAATTCTAAGAAAAAACTCAATTTTGGAGATGCCTTTTTAAGTTTTCATCCTTATAATCAATCCTAAAAAATCTCTCCTCTCAAGTAGAAAAAGGATTAGGCCTTTCCCTTATTCAAAAGTACCCTCATGGATTTTCACTTATTACTAAAGGGTTTCTTGTAAAGAGAGAGAAAAACTCTCCAAAGAAAAAAGAATACATCCCAAGGAGGTCAATAAGAGTAAAAAAACCTTATAATATAATAATGAGATATTAACCTAGTGATAAAACACTTGATTTTTTAACTCCATGTCATGGGTTTAATTCCAATGGCTAATGTTGATTTATATAACAATTCTAATTAGACTATATTTCTTAGGGTGTACCTATGTTTCACCTATTTCAAGTTCCAACAACACCACCATCCCTGCCCTTGCACCCCTTACTCTCGGGGATCCACCAAAAGCCCTACATTATGGGGTACTTTAGAGCATAATACATTTGGTTATCTAATCCATGCCTATGCAATTTTATGTATCTCATAAATATGCAAGCAACCCTTTCACACATATGATATATATAAATTAAATATTTACATGTTTTAAATAATGTTACAATGCTAGAGAAATTCAAATATTTTAAAATACCAAAACAAATAATTTTATTTGTTATCAATTAGTCCTTTCATCTTTTTTTTGTTTTTTAATTCATGAATATTTTTTAGTTCAAATCATTTTATTCATTAACGAATTACACCTTTAAAAATTTCAATGAATAAATCCATTTGGTCTTTGGCTTCATCTATGTTCATTTTCATTATCTAGAGAAGATTCATCTGATAAATCCATATATCTTTCTAATCCATTTTTCATTTTTAGTGTTTATCCTTCAACTCATTTTTTTCATTCTTATTTCATTCTTTAAGAGGAATATAATTGTTCCTCGTGTTATGATTTAAGGATATAATTTATAATTATATTAATGTTAAGGGTTAATATGGCAAAATCCTTCAACAAATAGAAGTTTTTCTTGGTTTAGTTTTTTTCATTGAATTTATCTTTGTATATTCTTTAGTTAGTGTCTTTTCATTGAATTTGTCTTTGTATATTGGTTTTGTTTTTGTTTTAATTTGAGTCAGGCACAAAACATCAACAATCAATTTCATGGTTTTTTGAAATAGTTTGAAATGTTAGTGGTAACTGTGCTAATTATAAGAATTAGGCATGGCTATCTATAATAAATAAGAATAAGACATTTACTTTAGTAACTTCATTCTAGGACAATATTGAAGACTTTACTTTGGTAACTTCATTCTAAGCAATGTTGATTTTACATCCATGCATACTGATGGGACGCGATATCTCATGGGCCGCGATATCGCGTATGCGATATCGTGTACGTGATATCGCGGCCGTCGTGATATCGCATCCCTCATGATATCGCAGTGCGCTGTCATATCTATAAATAAGAGGTGGCTCTCCCTTGTTTTCCATCCTCGGCTTAGACCGTAGTGAAACTCTAGCAGATTGATCACTCCAGAGATAGAATATTTTCCATGTGCCCGCAGTCAGAGTCCTAAGTGAACAGATCTTTATTCGAGCAAACATTGTACCTAAACACAAGTTTGTGTACGGCAATAAAGACGAACTTCTTGGATATACCTTGGAGTGCATGGAATAGGCTAATTAGGACTTTATTTATTGTTATTTACTGTTTTCCATTTAAATGCTTTATTAGGAATTAAATCTTTCTCAACCCTTCTCTCCTAGTTAAGTGCCTTAGTACGACCGCTTCAAGCACGTGCGTTACACGTGGTGATCCCAGCAACAACTAGCATTTGGTAACCACGGTTGCATTGGTTCAGGGTGTGAACGGTAAGTGGGAATGGATGCTGACACTAGGTTAATTCAGACCTAGTTAGTTAGTTAGAGTTAGTAATCAGTCTCTTCAACCCTTTACCTCAATAGCATAGGAGATAAAACATAAAAAGATATAAAAATCATATACCTCAGACTTACTTAACCATACACCGTGACAAATACAAGTAAGTCTGGGAAGACAACGAATAATTAACCTTAAGTGTTCCATGAGGCGTGTAGGCACTCAGTCTGCGGAGTTCGACCGGATCGCATGTGTTACGCTCGTATTCGTATGGTTGAGTGTAGGGGTACCTCGCCACTCATCATTGGCGCCGTTGTTGGGGACTAAGTGTTTGTGCGCTAAGTAGAACATAGGAAATCACTGACATCATTTGGAGCTTAAATGAACCTTAGGGTTAATTAAATGAAAAATTATATAACAGTAAAATAACACACCGAATAAGACACCATGTCTTCTTCTTCTTCTCACAAGAGCAATACACCACCTAGGGATCATACAAAGAATAGTCGGCAGTCTAAAACACATAACCTAAATTCACCAGTGCCTCAACAATATAGGGTGGTATATACTCATCCCGATGAGTATATACCTAATTTTACTTTTATCCTCCATCAAGATGAACAGATGTGCTAGAGAGATTTGCAAGGTAACATAGTGTTACCTTCGGATCGTGCAGTTCCCAACATGCTTCTCCATGCCTTGGCACAAATAAGCATGATGGAATTATATGCTAAATATGTTGCGACAGGATTTGACATAAGGGATTATCATCCCACAGAAGCACAACATATAAGGGACTCAAGGTAGGACAACCAACATACACTGTTGAAGGGCAAAGAGGTCCCACACGTCCTAAGTGAAATCGAAGATGGTGAACCATTCATAACGGGTTCTCTATTGAAAGATGTTCCCCCTCCTAATGATAGTGAGGAGGTGGGGTATCAGAACCTATGCTCCATGATACACAACCCTGGTTCTGATCCTTATGAACACCAACTGTTCACTGAGGGAACAAAAACACATGACAAGGATGGGCACTCAGATTGTCATCACGATCGAGGTCGAAGCCACATAAGAGAAGGTAGGAAACATTGTCATGGTTATGGTTCTCCTTCTTCTTCCCCTTCTTCACATCATTCACACTCTCCTTCCACCTCTGCGCACAGTCATAGAGAGCATAACGGTGAGGATAGAGGTAGGCAAAATGAGAGACCTCGACAAGAAAGTTGAGAGAGAGGACAAGGGCATGAACGAATGGAAAGTAGGGAACAACATAGATACCATAGATGTCATAAAAGAGATGATCATGACGAACCCCTACTTGCCACCCAAAGCATGCTAAAGATAACGGAGGCAGTGAGAATACCAACAAGGCATCAAAGAGATAGTCGGATCAAGTACTTAGACATGAACAATATCCCATGCTTCGAAGGAGGATACAACGTGGATCTGCAACATCATTTACAGGCATTCCACGATGCATGGGCCTTGCAAAACATAGAGAACAAGTGGCAAAAACTTAAGTTGTTTCCCAGGACACTCACAAAGGAAGCAAAGAGTTGGTACCAATCCTTAGAACCAAAAACCATCAGGAGGTGGAGTACGATGGTAGAACTCTTCAACAATAAATATCAACGTACTCCAGAGTGTCTAATTTGCATAAGTAGATCCAAGGATGGAAGCAAGGTACTCATGAACCCTTGGATGATGCCATGGGCCGCTACTATGCATTGTTACATCGTTGCCCGGGCCATGGTTACACATAGCGGGATCAACTCCGCCACATCATAGATGGGCTAAGATATGAGACTAGGATAACCCTTGGGATTTATGCCCAAGGGAGATTATCAAAACTTAGATCCCATGAAATTCATAGGCTGTTGGAGCAAGTAGCCAAAGAAGAAGGGGAGCTATGAAAAAGGGAAAGTGTAGAAGAATATAACTATGATCCCTCTCTTCGAAAGAAGGGAGTGAGATTTTGCGATGAAGAGGATGAGTCACCACTTGAAGAGTTGGTGAACAAAAAAACCTTGCTGCTTCAAAAGCTAGTAATAGAAGTATTAGCTAAGGTAGATGAAGTATGGAGCTCCTTAGACAGTAAAATTAAAACTGTCCTAAAAATTGTAGAGGAGTCTAAGGAGGAACGAAGTAGTGACAAAGATAGAAAAAGCGGAGAGATTCAAGCCTTGCATGTGACAACGGTAAGGGGAAAATAATTATCTCTGATGAGGTTGTGGATTCGGACATAAACGATGACGGGGGATGTGAGATCTGCTACTATGACCATCCTAAGGGATGTTTTCCAATCATCTCACATCTACAAGAATCTGGGGTGTATGCACTCAACTCGAGACTTAACAAATGGCAGACACCCCGTAGGTTACCTTATCCCCAAGGTAACCCAAGACAGTTCCACCAACCATTGATGTACTATCCAAGTGGAACTCCACCACAACCCATTAGGCAACATTAGCAGTGACAACACCCACAGTCATGGGGGATGCCACCGCCTAGGCAACAATACCCTTACCAATAACCCGATCCTTATGGTTACTACGTGCAACAACCGATTTCTCCAAGTGACCCTATGGGTTACGCAACTCCACGACGTCACTACCCAGTTCAGGAATATTATTAGACTTCCCCTCCTAGAAGGGACACTCCACATGTATGTCATCCTCGAATTTCATCTGCACCTCTCATGCCAGTAGCTCCACCACCAACCGTTCCAACAATGCCAAGGGTATTTCCCACTCAACCGCAACAACCCAATGTCACGAGGGCTTCCAATCCTCAATCCTCAGTTGGTCCTAACAATTTTATGCCAAAAAGACCTTTCCTCAGAACTAACAATCCAACTAAGCCCTCATCCTCACAAGCGATTGAACATCTAAACACCACCGTACCAAATAAGGTTTCGAGCCCCCCTTCACACAAAAAATTGTGTCCAATGCACACAGTTATTTTAACACATACTGTAACTAACTAGATTAAGGTAGGCCACCTTCCCAAAAAATTATCCGACTGGGAGCCCCCTAATTTATCTTCAGGTCGCTAGGAATGAACCTCATAAGGCTCTTCTTGACTCAGGCTCTGGGGTCAACTTAATCTCACAAGAATTGTACAAAACCTGGAACCTGCATCCACTCAAGAAGAGCAATATTTATTTAGAGCTAGCTGACCAATCCATCACTATTCCTTTGGGACAGGTTGAGGACATTATTACCACCATGGGTGGTTGGTCATACCCAGTTGATTTCCTAGTGATCCAAATAAACAATGACAAAGGGGATTTCCTAATAATAATGGGAAGGGCATGGCTAAGTATAATTGATGCACACCTAGAAATCCATAATCTTTCTCTGAAAATATCCAAGAAAAATACTTTTGGGAAGATTGAGAGGAAGAGAGTTCCATGCATCGCATATAGTGACATAGGGTGCCATTACGTGCAGAAATCATGGGTAATGCAAAGTTTAACATTGCCTGCATGCAATTGGTGTGCACAAGATATTAACATACAAAAGTGCCTATATGCAGCAGCCACACAACAAGAAAACACCCAGTGGCTAATGGCTGATCAAGAGAGCAACTCGACAACATGCATGGAACTAACTGAGGGGATCACTACTGCTTACATTGAAAGCATAGATGTACTAGAGCAAGCTCATNGGTAATTGTCAACGCAAAACTTGCCCCCAAACAAAAAGAAAGCCTATTAAAGGTAATCAATAAATGGTCAAAAGCCTTTGCCTAGTCATACCCTAAGATAACTAGAATAGACCCTAGGATATGCTAGCATAGGATTTACACAGACCCCTCCATGAAGCCTCGAAAGCAACCACAGAGGTGGTTGAACCTGAAATTGAAATAGATAGTGAACGAAGAGATAGAGCAACTCCTCAAGGCTAGCTTCATGTATCCCATTGTTAATAGCGAATGGGTTAGTCCTCTAGTAATCATTCCTAAGAAAGGAGGCAAATGGAGGGTATGTATAGATTTTAGGCTACTGAACATGGCAACATTCAAAGATCATTTTCCATTGCCGTTCGTCGACCAAGTCTTGGACACTATAATGGGGCATCACTATTATAGTTTTCTGGATGAATATAGTGGATATAATCAAATCCGAATAACACCATAAGGTCAAGCCAAAAAAATGTTCACCAGTCCCTGGGGAATGTTCACATATAATAAAATGCCATCTGGCTTGTGCAATGCCCCTGCCACATTCCAACATTTAGTCCTAAGCACATTCCAACAACAAATAGGAAACGGAGTGGAAGTCTTTATGGACGACTTCTCCACTTATGGGGCAAGCTTTGATCAAGCCCTAGACTAGTTAGAGCATGTGTTAAAACGATGCGTTGAAACCAATCTAAAGCTCAACTAGCAGAAAAGCCATTTAATGGTTCAAGAGGGCATAGTACTGGGGCATAAAATCTCACAATCAAGAATAGAGGTAGACCCGGAAAAAGTAAAGGTTATCCAAGGAATCACCCAACAACTAGAAATGGTTAAAGATATTCGGTCATTCCTTGGACACACTGGCTACTACAGGAGATTCATCAAGAACTTCTCCAAGATTGCCAAACCATTGGTGGAATTAACAAAAAAAGATGCACCCTTCGAATGGACCAAGGAATCTGAATGAGCATTCCAAACTCTAAAACAAAGGCTTGTGGAAACCCCTATTCTACAAGCCCCTGACTAGTCTAGACCATTTCATATAATGACCGACGCATCTAATTATGCCTTAGGAGCCATACTAACACAGTTAGATGAACAAAAACGCCCTTATTACATCCACTGTGCGAGTAAGAGTATTGATGGTGTACAACTCAACTACACAACTACCGAAAAGGAATTAATGGTTGTAGTGTTTGCACTGGACAAATTTAGGCACTATGTGTTGGGCTACAAAGTGTACATTCATATAGATCATAGTGCAATACAGTTCCTCATGAACAAGCCAATGGTTAGCCCTCATATTATATGTTGGTTGGTAATCCTTCAAGAGTTCGATTTAACAATAGTAGATCGAAAAGGCACCAAGAACGTAGTTGTTGATCATTTATCTTGGTTGCGTTGGGACAACAAAGAGGAAGAATATGCTGTATCGGATCACTTTCCTGATGAAACCCTCTTTGTCAGTGTAATAAATAACCAACTCACAAGAACAAATTGGTATAGTAGCATTCTTACTTATCTCCTCTCCCAACAAACGCCACAAGGGTTGGACTTTAGGAAGAAGCAACGATTTCTTCAAAGAACCAAGTACTTCATGGAAATCAAGGGACAACTCTATAAAGTCTGTCCTGATGGCTTGGTTCGATGGTGTGTGCCTGATGAGGATCAGTTAAGAGTTCTCTAAGATGCTCATGAGGGTCCCTGTGGGGACCACTATGCAGGGAGACGAACGGCCATTAAGATCCTGCTTGCAGCATACTACTGGCCAATGTTATTTTGGGATGCCCATCAGTTTGTCCAATCCTATGAGCGATGTCAACGGGATGGTGGAATGACTACTAGAATGGAGGATTTGCAATAATGGATTCAACCCTTATAACCCTTTGATATTTGGGGAATAGATTTTATGGGGCCTATTACATCGATGTCCAATGGGAAGGCTTATATTATTTTTGCTATTGACTATTTGACCAAATGGGCTAAAGCAGCAGCTGTAACGGATTGCACATCATCTACAGCTACACAATTTTTACAACAAAAAATCGTAAATAGGTTTGGTGTGCCGCGTGCACTCATCTCTAACAATGGGACACATTTTACAGGTGCAACCTTTCGCAAGTTGATGCAACGCTTAGGGGTTGAGCATAAATTGACCTCTCCTTATCACTGTCAAGATAATGGCCAAGCAGAGGTCACCAACCGGGAGATTATGAGAATATTAATGAGAACAATTAGCAAATTTAGGCAAGATTGGAGCACGAAACTAAACGATGCTCTCTGGGCGTACCGCTCCACTTGGAAACTCCCTACAGGCTACTCTCCCTATGAGTTGGTGTACGGAAAACTCCCAAAACTTCCAATTCAAATAGAGCTTCGTACACTCTCCATGGCATGTGACCTCCACCTTCACCTCGATCTAGCACAAAAACAACGATTGGCATTTCTAAATGTGCTAGATGAGAATCGATTGGTTGCCTTGTCATCAAACGAGAAACACAAGGCATACAACAAACAACGTCATGACTTAAAAATTCGAAAGGTTAAATACCAACCCAGAGACAAAATCCTTTACTGGAATCCCGGACATGTACCACAATGTATGAAATTTCAAACATTGTGGGAGGGACCCTACATTATCCATATGACCTTTCCCTCGGGAGCCATGACAATATACAAGCCCGAAACCCCTAATAAGAGATTACTGGCCAATGTGCAATAGACCAAACCTTTCCATGAACCAAGAATAGCTAGTGCAACTCACACCTCTAGTAGCGGGCACCCACGCTCTTTATTTCAGATCTCTCCCTATCCATTCAGTCATGGGGGAGATGGCCACCTATGCTTATAAATTGAGGGCCTTAGTTCTTTTTAATTTTTTATTTTACACATTTTTGTTTTACAAATTTCTTTAACTTTTCTTGTTTTTGTTTTACAACATCATTATACTTTTTCATTTTGTGTGTGTGTGTGTGTGCGCGATCCATCTTGTAAGTTTGTCACCAATAAGTGTTCTTCCCGATGGTATGAATTGTTTTTCATTGATTGCCAATGTTTGGTTTTTACCTTTAAGTTATGATGTTGATACTAAGGTATGTTTTTTTTAATATGGCAGGCAATGAGTCCACTTCATCCATCCATCCACAAGTTCTATGGTCTCTCTTGGCTTGGAAATGTACAGTCCCTTCCTAAATAAGAACTCTAATGAATCAGTGACTGGGCATTTCTCAAACTAAGGAAGGACTCAAGGATTGAAAAGGGTGTGACTTCAAGGGAACTTGATGCATTTGTGTTGGCCGTTCTCTTAGGTGCTTGGATGTTTTCTTCTTGAGTTTTCTTACAAATTCGACATTACCCAATTATCGGGAAGTTGAGTCAATAAAAATAAGAAGTCTTTGCATGGTGTGGTTCTCATGCATAAAAACACAAAACACAAAAACAAAAAAAGAGAGGAAAAAAAGTAAGAATTCAAAGCACACCCCTTAGATGGAATAATCATTTGGGCTACAAGCACTAGTTATGGGACTAAAAATGTTCCCTCTAACTAAGGCCCTTCTCACTTCCCATTCTCTCCTTCTTTGTTTCGTCAGAATGGTGGTGGCTCTTTGGGGAGGCATTCTTGTTACTTCAAGAGGATGGATTAGCCGAGTGCATTAATGCAAAGTCACTGGATGTGGTTGTTTTGAGGCCGGAGTTGGAATGAGATTTACCAAGTCACATTAATGATGCAATCCACAAGGGGCTGTACACCACCTTGTTCTTGAGATTCCATTCCATTCTCTTCTCTCCATCCTTCTCTCCATTGTTCACCTCATTGTCGGTTATATCATTAGTGTATATTTTGGTTGATGCATTGTTTTCTTTTTGGCAAATTCTTGTGGTTAAGACTTTAACTCTTGTTCCAAATGACATTCCTAAAGCCTACAGACTCTTTGAATGTGGGTTTGTCAGGGCATTAAGGGCATGAGCCTGCTTTGGGGAGGACCCACTGACATTCCTATTTGGTGCACCTGTTAAATTTTTCCCCTAACATTTTTTGCAATATATTTTATTTTGTTCATTTCCATCTTGACATCCATTTCATCGATGTCATAGTTGTCCCTTTTTATCTATCTTTCTTATTTCTTTTCTTTCTCCATTCTAACACTACAGGAGGTTCATGATTAGTCATGGGGGTTCGGGGTCCAATTTTTTTGATTTTCTCCTAACCCCTACACCTTCGGTAGTCATTAATACTATATCTCCAGACTCGCAATCAGCCATACCACAACTCAGTCAATGGACCTTTTCACCGAAGCAAGGTATCAACTACATTGAAATTCATTTACCCTTGCTAATATAAGACTATGTTTTGTGTGCATATGACAATCATACAACAACAGATTGGATTTGGAGGGAACCCTTGGAATGAAGCGGTGCTGAAGCAGCTGAGCAAGGAGCAAGATCAATGGTGCACTTACAAATGGACAACAAAAGGCACAATCTTGGCATTGGCAGCAACAAAACTTCTTTCTCTCTCTCTTTCTCAAGCTGCCAAATGAGGCCTAATGTTAATGTAATAAGGTGTTCACCCTTGTTGTCATGAACACCAGTTTTTTTGTGTCTTGTAATGATGATGGTTCACATGTCATCCCATTAGTTCCATTTGAGTCAATAATCCCATACCTTCTTGATATTATTGTAAAGAACTCGAGGACAAGTTTTCATTTAGTCATGGGGGTATGATGGGATGCGATATCGCATGGGCCGCGATATCGTGTACGCGATATTACGTCATCCCCCGCGATATCGCGTACGTGATATCGCGGTGCACCATCATATCTATAAATAAGAGGTGGCTCTCCCTTGTTTTCCATCCTAGGCTTAGACTGTAGTGAAACTCTAGTAGATTGATCACTCCAGAGATAGAATATTTTCCATGTGCCCGCAGTACGAGTCCTAAGTAAAAAAATCTTTATTCGAGCAAACATTGTACCTGAACACAAGTTTGTGTACAACAATAAAGAAAAACTTCTTGGATAAACCTTGGAGTGCATGGAATAGGCTAATTAGGACTTTATTTATTGTTATTTACTATTTTCCATTTAAATGCTTTATTAGGAATTAAATCTTTCTCAACCCTTCTCTCCTAGTTAAGTGCCTTAGTATGACTGCTTCGAGCACGTGTGTTACATGTGGTGATCCCAGCAACGACTAGCATTTGGTAACCATGGTTGCATTGGTTCAGGGTGTGAACGGTAAGTGGGAACGAATGCTGACACTAGGTTAATTCAGACTTAGTTAGTTAGTTAGAGTTAGTAATTCTCAATAGCATAGGAGATAAAACATAAAAAGATATAAAAATCATATACCTCAGACTTACTTAACCATACACCGTGACAAATACAAGTAATTCTAGGAAGACAACGAATAATTAACCTTAAGTGTTCCATGAGGCGTGTAGGCACTTAGTTTGCAGAGTTCGACCGGATCGTGCATGTTACACTCGTATTCGTATGGTTGAGTGTAGGGGTACCTCGCCACTCATCACATACAACAAACTGACATTAAGGTTGGTAGCAAAACCTCAACATAAAGGCTAGTGTAGGTGTCATCCACCATAACGCTATAGGGTAGGGTTGATGTGACCCACTAAACAAGTGTTCCATTAGAAGGCCACTCCACCGATATGGTAATTGTAAGTAAAGGCAAGAATTTAACCTACAACCTTTCAATGAAAAGATGGGTATCTTGACCACTACACTACTCTCTTAGGTGCAATGACAATAAGTTATAAGGTTCTAATTATCAACGAAGTCTTTATCACTCATTATATGTGATGAGACGCAATATCGCATGAGCCGCGATATCGCGGCCGTCGCGATATTGCATCCCATGCGATATCACGTCGTCCCTGTGATATCACGTATGCGATATCACGGTCCACCGCCAAATCTATAAATAAGAGGTGGCACTCCCCTCATTTGAAATCATAGGCTAGAAGTAGCGAAGCTCTGGCGGATTGATCACCCCAGAGATAGAATATTTTCCATGTGCCTGCAGTAAAAGTCCCCCAAGTAAACGGTTCTTTATTTGAGCAGCTTTGTACCTGAGCGCAAGTTGTGTATAGCAATAAAGATGAGCTTTGTGGATAAACCTTGCAGTACATGAATAGGTTTTATTTCATGTTATTTCTTACCTGTTGTTAGCGTGGCATGAGTACGACTTGGTTACGAGCATTGACGAATGTGTACGGCTAACCAAGGAATCGGCTACTCATCGCGATTAGATTCTCTCACCCTTATCTCCTAGAACGTGGGACGAGTACGACTTGATTACAAGCATCTACGGATGTGTACGGCTAGTCAAGGAATCGGCTGCTCGTCAGACTTAGGCTAGTTAGGTGCCTCAGTACGACCACTTCGAGCANGAACAAAAAAATCATATACCTCAAACTTACTTAACCATACACCATGACAACAACAAGTAAGTCTGGGAAGACAACGAATGATTAATCCCAAGTGTTCCATGGGGCGTTTAGGCATTTAGTCTGCGGAGTTCGACCGGATCGCGCGTGCTACGCTCATTTTGTATGGTTGAGTGTAGGGGTACCTCGCCACTCATCATTGGCGCCGTTGCTGAGGACTAAGTGTCTATGCGCCGAATAGAACATAAGGGATATCACTCACATCATTGTGAGCCTTAATGAACCTTCAGGTTAATCAAGAAAAATTATATATAATGGTGAATTGGGCACATCGATAAAAAAAATGCCTTCTTCTCATAAGAGAAACTCACCACCTAAGGACCACACACGAGACAGTCGACAAGATAAAAAACATAACCAAAATTAGCCAAGTCCTAAACAATATAGGGTGACATATACTCATCCTAATGAGTATGTACATGATCTTACCTTTATCCTCCATCAAGATGAGTAGTTACGCTGGAGAGATTTGTTTGGTAACATAGTGTTACCTCTAGATCGTGTTATCCCTAACATGCTTCTCCGTGCTTTGGCACAGACTGGCATGACAGAACTTTACGCCGAATATGTTGCGATAGATTCTGATATGAGGGATTATCATCCCACAGATTTGCAACGTATGAGGGATGCAAGGCGGGAGAGCCAACATATATTGTCGAAGGGCAAAGCCCCGCACGTCCTTAGCGAAATAGGAGATGAGGAACCCCTTATCACGGGTTCTTTAGCAAAGGATGTTCCCCCTCCTAACGATGGTGAGGAGGATGAGTATCAGAACCTACGATCAACGATACATATCCCTGGTTCTGATACCCGTGAACACCAGTTGTTCANAGCCACCATGAACATAAAGGCGAGGATAAAAGTAAGAAAGAAGAAAGACCTCGATGGGAAAGTCGAGAGATAGAACAAGGGAAAGGACATAGGGAGAGTAGGGAACAACGCAGACATCACAGGTGTCATGAAAGAGACGATCATGATGAGCCCCTCCTCGCAACCCAAAGTATGCTTGACATAACGGAGGCAGTTAGGATTCCCACAAGGCATTTAAAGGATAGCCGGATCAAACGATTAGACATGAAAACCATCCCATGGTTTGAAGGGGGATACAATGCTGATCTGCAAAATCATTTACAAGCATTCCACGATGCCTGCATCTTGCAGAATATAGACAGTGAGTGGCAGAAACTTAAGTTGTTCCCAAGGACACTCACTAAGGAAGCAAAGAGCTGGTACTGGTCCTTAGAACCAGAAACCATCAAGAGGTGGAGTACGATACTAGAACTATTCAACGAAAAGTATCAAAAGTACTCCAGAGTGTCCAATTTGCATAAGCAGATCCAAGGCTGGAAGCAAGGTTCACACGAACCCTTGGATGCTGCCATGACCCGCTACTACACATTATTACATTGTTGCCCGGGTCATGGGTACGCTCAGCAGGATCAACTTCGCCACATCGTGGATGGGCTAAGGAATGAAACTACAAGAACCCTTTGGACTTACACCCAAGGGAGACTCTCACAACTCAGAGCCCATGAAGTACGTAGCTTGTTGGAGCAAGTAGCAAATGAAGAAGGTGAGCTACGCAAAAGGGAAAGTGCGGAGGAGTACAATCGCAATCCCTCCCTTTGAAAGAAGGGAGTGAAATTTTGTGATGGAGAGGATGAGTCACCAATTGAAGAGTTGGTGAATCGGAAAACTTTGTCGATCCAAAATTTGACAACCGAGGTATTAGCCAAAGTAGACCAAATGTGGGATTCCTTAAACTCAAGAATTGAAATAGTCTTGAAAATTGTAGAAGAGTCTAAGGTTGAACTAAGTAGTGACAAAGGTAAGCAAAAGCGGAGAGATTTAGGCCCTGCACATAACAAGGGTAAGGGAAAAATTACTAACTCCGATGTGGTTGAGGATTCTGATTCAAACGATGATAGTGGATGTGGGGTCTGCTACTATGAACATCGTAAGGGATGTTGCCCCATTATCTCACATCTGCAGGAGTCTGGGGTGTATGCGCTTAATCCAAGACTCAACCAATGGCAAACACCCCGAAGGTTACCTTATCCACAAGGTAACCCAAGGCAGTTCCACCAACCCTTAACGTATATTCCAAGTGGAACTCTACCATAGCCCATCAGATAACATCAGTAGTGGCAATACCCACAGTCATGGGGGATGCCACCGCCAACACAACAGTACCCTTACCGGCAGCCCGACCCTTATGGTCATTATGTGCAGCAGCCAATTTCTCTAAGTGACTCTATAGGTCACATAAACCCCCCACATTACTACTAGGTTCAAGAGTACTTCAGGACTCCTTCTCCTTCGGGAAATGCTCCATACCCACACTATCCTCCAATTTCACCCGCATCTCTTGCGCTAGTAACCCCACCGCCAACCGCTTCAACAAGGCCTAAAGTTAACCCTACTCAACTGTGACAACCCAACACTGCAAAGGCTCCCAAATCTCTAATATCAGTTGGTTCTAACAATCATACACCAAAAAGACCCTTTCTTAGGATCAACAATCCAACTAAGTCTTCGCCTTCACAAGCGATTGAGCATCCTAACACTCCCATACCAAATAAGGTTTCGGGAAACCCTTCGACAGAGAAATCACGTCCAATGCATACAGTTATGTTAACACATACCGTAACTGACTGGATCAAGGTCGGCCACCTCCCAAAGAAATTTTCAGATCTGGGAGTCCCCCTAGTTTATCTCCAAGTTGCTGGGAATGACTCCCATAAGGCTCTCCTCGACTCAGGTTCCGGGGTCAACTTAATCTCATAAGAACTGTATAAAACCTAGAACCTGCCTCCACTCAAGAAGAGCAATGTTCGCCTAGAGTTGGCTGACCAATCCATCACTGTTCCTTTGGGATAGGTTGAGGACATTATTACCACTGTCAGTGGATGGTCATATCCAGCTGATTTCCTAGTAATCCAAATAAACAAATACAAAGGAGATTTTCCCATTATAATGGGAAGGGCATGGCTGAATACAATCAATGCATGCTTAGGAATTCGCAACCTTTCCCTAGAAATATCCAAGACAAACACTTTTGGAAAAATTGAGAGGAAAAAAGTTCCATGCATCGCATATAGTGACACAGGGTGTCATTGCGTGCAGAAGTCATGGGTAACGTGAAGTTTAACACTGCCTACAGGCAATCGATGTGCACAAGATGTTGACATCCAAAAGTGCCTATACACGACAGCCACACAACAAGAAAACACCTGATGGCTGATGGCTAATAAAGAGAACAACTCGACAACCTGCATAGAACTAACTGAGGGAATAACTAGTGCTTACATTGAAAGCACAGACGTACTTGAGCAAGTCTGTGGCCAACTTCCAGCCCTTAACTCTGAAAACATCAATTGGGGACAGTTGGAGATTCCTGAGGAGTTTAAAAAAGAGCCCCTTGATTTAAAATCATTACCCACCGGTTTGGAATACGTGACCCTTAAAAATAGAAAATCGGTGATCATCAATGCAAAGCTCGCACCCAAGCAAAAAGAAAGTTTGCTAAAGGTAATAAACAAGTGGTCAATAGCCTTTGCATGGTCATACCCCGAATTAACCAAAATAGACCTTAGGATATGCCAGCATAGAATTTACACAGACCCCTTTATGAAGCCTCGCAAACAACCCCAGAGGCGATTGAACCCAAAGCTAAAACAAATAGTGAAAGAGGAGCTAGAGCAACTTCTCAAGGCTGGGTTCATTTACCCTATCGCTGATAGCGAATGGGTTAGTCCCCTTGTCATCGTACCGAAAAAAGGAGGTAAATGGAGGGTGTGTATAGATTTTAGGCTATTAAATATGACAACATTCAAAGATCACTTCCCATTGCCATTTGTTGACCAAGTCTTAGACACTATAGCAGGGCATCGCTATTACAGCTTTATGGATGGATATAGTGGGTACAACCAGATACGAATTGCGCCAGAAGACCAAGCCAAAACAATGCTCACTAGTCCTTGGGGAATGTTCTTATATAAACAAATGCCTTTTGGCTTGTGCAATGCACCTGCCATGTTCCAACGATTAGTTCTAAGCATCTTTCAACAGCAAATAGGTAATGGAGTAGAAGTCTTCATGGACGACTTCTCCACCTATGGGACGAGCTTTGATCAAGCCCTCGACCAGTTAGAGAAAGTATTGAAACAATGTGTTGAAACCAACCTTAAGCTTAACTGGCAGAAAATTCATTTAATGGTTCAAGAGGGCATCGTACTGGGGCACAAAATTTCACAATCGGGAATTGAGGTGGATCCCAAAAAAATTAAAGTCATCCAAGGAATTACCCGACAACCAGAGACCGTTAAAGAGATTAGGTCATTCCTTGGACACACTGGCTACTACAGAAGGTTTATCACGAACTTCTCCAAAGTTGCCAAACCATTAGTAGAATTAACGAAAAAAGATGCACCATTTGAATGGACCAGGGAATGTGAACGAGCATTCCAAACCCTCAAACAGAGGCTTGTGGAAACTCCCATTTTACAAGCCCCTGACTGGTCCAGGCTGTTCCATATCATGACTGATGCATCTAACTACGTCTTAAGAGCTGTACTGACATAATTAGATGAACAAAAATGACCTTATTACATCCACTGTGCCAGTAATAGTATCACCGGTGCACAACTCAACTACACGACTACAGAAAAAGAGTTAATGGTTGTAGTATTTGCACTGGATAAATTCAAGCACTATGTATTGGGTTACAAAGTATATATTCATACAGATCATAGTGCAATTCGGTTCCTTATGAACAAGCCAACGGTTAGCCCATGTATTATATGTTGGCTGGTGATTCTTCAAGAGTTCGACTTAACCATAGTTGACCGCAAAGGCACCGAGAATGTGGTTGCCGATCACCTATCTCGGTTACGGTGGGACAACAAAGAGGATGAATATGCTGTATCTGATCATTTTCCTGATGAAACCCTCTTTGCTGGTGTAATAAATAATCAACCCACAGAAATAAATTGGTATAGTAGCATTCTTACTTATCTCACTTCCCAACAAATACCACAAGAGTTGGACTTTAGGAAGAAACAACAGTTTCTTCACAAAGCCAAGTACTTCATGGAAATCGGGGGACAACTTTATAAAGTCTGCCCTGATGGCTTGGTTCGATGGTGTGTACCCGATCAAGATCAATTAAAAGTTTGCCAGGATGCTCATGAGGGCCC
>MNCI01032310.1:43016-87152 GCA_015680685.1 Gnetum montanum | reverse complement strand
TCATGACTTAAGGATCCGAAGGTTTAAGTACCAACTAGGAGATAAGGTCCTTTACTAGAACCCCACGCATGTACCCCAACGTACAAAGTTTCAAACCTTGTGGGAAGGACCTTGTATTATTCATACTACCTTTCCCTCTAGAGCCATGATGATATATAAGCCTAACAGCCCGGATAAAAGGTTATTGGTTAATGTACAACAAACAGAACCTTTTTGTGAAGCCGCAACAGCCAGTGCAAATTACGCCTCCACCAGTGGGCAACCTCGCTCATTATTTCTGATCTCTCCCTTACAACTCAGTCATGGGGGAGATGGCCACCTATGCTAATCATATGGGGCCCTCAGTTCTTTTTCAATTTTTGTTTTACAATGTTTTTGTTTCACACATTTTTGTTTTACAACGTTTTTGTTTTACACATTTTTGTTTTACAAATTTCTTTAACTTTTCAAAGTTTTTGTTTTACAACATCGTTATACTTTTTCAATTTGTGTGTGTGTGTGTGTGATCCACCCTGTACGTCCCATAATAAGCATTCTTCATGATGGTATGAACTATTTTCATATTGATTGCTAATGTTTGGTTTTTAACTTTAAGTCACAATGTTGATACTAAGGTATGTTTCTTTTGATATGGCAGGCAATAAGACACTTCATCCATCCATCCACCAATTTCTGTGATTTCCCTCGGCTTGGAAATGTACAATTCTTTTTCTAATAAGAACTTTAACGAATCGGTGACTGGGGATTTCTCAAACTAAGGAAGGACTCATGGATTGAAAAGGGTGTTACTTCAAAGGAACTTGATGCTTTTGTGTTGGTCATTCTCTTGGGTGCTTGAATATTTCTTCTTGAGTCTTCTTGCCGTTCCGATGTTACCCAATTATCAGAAGCTGAGACAATAAAAATAAGAAGTCTTTGCATGGTGTGGTTCTCACATATAAAAACATAAAACACAAAAAAAAGAAAAAAAGAAAAAAAAGTGAGAATTCAAAGCACACCCATTAGATGAATAAACGTGGGCTACAAGCACTGGTTATGGAACCAAAAGTGTTCCCTCTAACTAACGCCCTTCTCGCTTCCCATTCTCTCCTTTGTTTCATCGAAATGGTGGTAACTCTTGGAGCGTACGCTCTTGTTGCCCAAGTGGATGGTTTAATCAAATGCATTGATGCGAAGTCACTGGATGTGGTTGGTTTGAGGCCAGAGTTGGAATGAGACTTGCCAAGTCACATTAACCATGAAACACACAAGGGGCTGTACACCACCTTGTTCTTGGGATTCCATTCCATTTCTCTTCTCTCCATCCTTTTCTCTCATTATTCACCTCATTTCCGGTTGTATCACTAGTGTATATATTTTGGTTGATGCATTGTTTTCTTTTTGGTAAATTCTTATGGTTAAGACTTTAACTCTTGTTCCAAAAGACATTCCCGGAGCCTATGGACTCTTTGAATGTGGGTTTGTCAGGGCATTAAGGGCATGAGCCTGCTTTGGGGAGGACCCACTGACATTCCTATTTGGAGCCTTAGTTAAATTCTTTTCCTCAATATTTTGCAATTAATTTTATTTTGTTCATTACCATCTTGACATACATTTCATCGATGCCATAGTTGTCCCTTTTTGTCTATCTTTCTCACTCCTTTTCTTTCTCCATTCTAATGCTACCGAAGGTTCGTGATTAGTCATGGGGGTACGGGGCCTGATTTTTTCGATTTTCTCCCTACCCCGAAATTTTTGATTTTCTTCCTAACCCCTACACCTTCAATAGTCATCGGTAACATATTCCTAGATCCATATCAGCCATACCACAACCTAGCCAATGGACCTACACCGAAGCAAGGTATTAAGTACATGATGATTTAATTACCCTTGCTAATATACGATTGCGTTGTGTGTGCAGATGGCAGACATGCAACAACGGACTGGATCTAGAGCAAACATTTGGAATGGAGTAGCGTTGAAGCAGCTATGCAAGGAGCAAGATCGATGGCGCGCTTACAGATGGACAACAAAGACGCAATCTTGGCGTTGGCAACAACAACACTCCCTTCCTTTTCTCTTTCTCTCTCAGTTTCCAACAAAGGCCTGATGTCATTGTAATAAGGTGTTCACCCTTGTTGTCATGAACACCAGTTTTGTCAAGTCTTGTAATAATGATCTATTCACATGTCATCCCATTAGTTCCATCTCCCTCAATAATTCCATACCTACCTGATATTATTGTAAGGAACTCGAGGACGATTTTTCATTCAGTCATGGGGGTATGATGAGACGCGATATCGCATGAGCCGCAATATCGCGTACGCGATATCGTGGCCATCGCGATATCGTGTCGTCCCTACGATATCGCGTACGCGATATCGCGGTCCGTCATCAAATCTATAAATAAGAGGCGGCACTCCCCTCATTTGAAATCATAGGCTAGAAGTAGCGAAGCTCTGGCGGATTAATCACCCCAGAGATAGAATATTTTCCATGTGCTCGCAGTAGGAGTCCCCCAAGTGAACGGTTCTTTATTCGAGCAACTTTGTACCTGAACGCAAGTTGTGTATGGCAATAAAGACGAGCTTTATGGATAAACCTTGCAGTACATAGATAGGTTTTATTTCATGTTATTTCTTACCTGTTGTTAGCGCGGCATGAGTACGACTTGGTTACGAGCATTGACGAATGTGTATGGCTAACTAAAGAATCGGCTACTCATCGCAATTAGATTCTCTCATCCTTATCTCCTAGAACGTGGGACGAGTACGACTTGATTACGAGCATCTACGGATGTGTACGGCTAGTCAAGGAATCAGCTGCTCGTCACACTTAGGCTAGTTAGGTGCCTCAGTACGACCACTTCGAGCATGTGCGTTACGTGTGGTGATCCCAGTAACGATTAGCATTTGGTAGCCACAGTTGCACAGTTTAGGGTGTGTATGGTAAGTGGGAACAGATGCTGACGCTAGTTAATTTAGACTTAGGACATTAGTTAGAGTTAGTTAGTTTCTCAACCCTTTGCTCTTAGCATAGAAGACATAAACCAGAAAAGACCAAAAAAGTCATATACCTTGAACTTACTTAACCATACACCATGACAACAACAAGTAAGTTTGGGAAGACAACGAATGATTAACCCCAAGTGTTCCATGGGGCGTTTAGGCATTTAGTCTGTGGAGTTCGACCGGATCGCGCGTGCTATGCTCGTTTCGTATGGTTGAGTGTAGGGGTACCTCGCCACTCATCAATATGTATAGTTTCTTTGTCAAAAAAATCTAAAGGGTTTGTAGATGCAATAAAAATAAGTAATTTCCCTATGTAAATTTTGAATTTATTTTCCATATCCCTTTAAATACTCGTATTTTATTGCATTAAAAATAGTACCAAGGATACTTGGTAACTTTATCGATGACATTTCATGAGTCTATATATATTTGCTTGTCCAATCCATCCAAAAGGTTAATGGATACCATCATCATTATCCTAACCATGTCCCAACAAAATGGGGTTAGCTACATGAGTTCTATTTTGTCATTAGTCTCTACGAAGAGCTAAATCTTTGTTCCAAGCAACGATGTTGCATGTCATTCTAAATGATGCCTTAGTAATTTGTTGCTTATTTTCCATAGTAGTCATGCCCTATGATTGCTCCACATCACATATGGGGAATGTCTTAGTATCTACAAAACTTGTAAAAAAACTCATCAATGAGATTTGTCAAGGTTTTAGAGCTAGTTGCCAACTGGATGCTAGCCCTCCTCCTTTTGTATCCTGGCTTGGGACTAGCATTGGCAAGGTTGATTCATGGATACTATAAAAATTAGTATTTGTCCATGTAAATTTTCAATTTTTTTTCTAATCCCTTAAACACCCACATCATTATGATCTAATTTACTCCATTAAGAAACTATTGTAAACTACTATCTATATCCTCTTTTTTCTAGCCAAATTTTTTTTTTCTGACAAGAAATGATCTAAAGATAAAAAACACTAATGTCTATCACACCATAAAGACTATGAAGAATTCTAAAGCTTTTGATTTTGTTTTATCTAATGATTTAAATGAATCTTTGTTAAAATATATCACTTCACGATATGTATTTTTGCAAATTATTGGATTTGTTCACTTGAGTAAAGGCTTTATACCAGTAATTCAAGCTACCCTTGAATACTATGGAATTAATATTTTGCATACCTGCTATTTTTCCAAATCATTTTTGCTTGTCAAACTAGTTAAGAAATCATTGGATCCAAAAGTTTTTATGGGTCAACATAATACTTTTATTGCTTGGGGGAATGGAAAGCGGATTTTAATCCATATTCTTCCCATTATTTTAAAATTTCTTGCTAAATTGAATCAACAAATCTTCCTCTTATTTTATAAAGTGTTGAAAGCAAAATTATTGGTAACATTGACATAACCCTAAAAACTAAGTTAAAAACATTACTAGATGATGTGCAACGCATATATTATTTTGTAGAGATTGATTTACATAAGAAGAAGACAAAATTAAAAATCAAGGCTAGTAATGAGTGTTTTTCCCAAAAAATTATATATTATAATTTGCAAGGATGTTGCAACTATTATTGTTGTGAAGGTCATGTTATTAGAATCTATCGTATTTTCAGTAAAAAAAATGATTTGTGAGGAAAAGAAACAACAATTTTCAAAAAAGACAAATAATGGTAGTTTTTAGTAGGCATAAATGAAATCTTCTTCAATAAGTTCTTAACCTTTTACTAATCCTATTAATTTTAAAGGTGATAGTAAACTCTTGATATTTAAAAAAAATTCTTAAAAAAAGAGAAATTTTTAGTGAGAACTAGTAATGAAAATACTAATGAAGATGGATTTCACTCAATGCAACATAAAAAGAAGAAATATGCAACTATTTCTTTTAATTTAAAAACTCCAAATATATCTCATTCTCTTTTTACTTCTACTACTGTTCCAAATGTTTTTTATCCAAATAATGCTTATTCACTTATTATGGACATGGATTGTGAGAAAAATGCTAAGCTTGAAAAATTAAAAATGGGGGCCGCTTCTCCCACATCTTAATGTTCATTTTATCATGGAATGTTTAGGGCCTTTCTAATAGGTCCCAAGTAAGGATTGTCAAGAAGTATCTTTCAAAACGATATTTATGTCTAGATTTTCTTTTCCCACAAGAAATTAAGATTTTAGCTCATAACATTAGTTTTGTTGGTAAATGCATTTTAAAAAATTGCATTGTTTTTCTGTTGCTCATTAAGTTAATAAAGAAGGTGTTGTTATTCTTATTAATAGAAATTGAACTAGAAAAGTTTTGAATTCTGGTTTTGACAACCTTAGAAGAGTTATTTGGATTATTTGTCATAGTGAAAAAGGTAACTTTAAACTTTATAATATTTATGCTCCTAATAATTTGAAAGATCAATCAAAGGTTTGGAAATATCTTCCATCTTTGCCTAAAGTTCCTTGGATTATTGGAGGTGATTTCAATATGGTTGAAAGTCATTTAGATAAACTTGATGGCTTTTCTCCTAATATATCTTTTTAAGAAAAAAAATTGGTGCAATTTTAAATATTTTTNTATCTTTTTAAGAAAAAAAATTGGTGCAATTTTAAATATTTTTTTTCTTTTTGATGGTAGCTCTTTATTCTCATCTCATTTGAATGAGAAGCATTGTACTTAGTATAATTATCAATAACAAAATGATAGTGTTTATTGTTGACTTAATAGATTTTACATTTATAATGTTTCCTTTTAAAAGCCTACAAGCAAAGTAGAAGTGCATACAGATGCTACTTTGTTAGATCATTTTGCTATTAGCATTTTTCCCTCTCATAGTAATTCATTATCTTTTCAAAAGTATGAGCTTTTTCATATAAATACTAATATGTTCATAGGAGCCAATGGGAAAAATATTTTTGAGTCTTTATAGAATGTAGAAAAAAGCCTATTGGTGATATTGGTTGAATTGATTGATGACAGCAAATTGCTTGTAGAGTCAGAAATTATGCTAGATGACTTAGAAAAAAATTTTGTAAGCATAAGCGTCAAGTTGAAGAAGATCTTGTAGAATCTATAAAGCAAATGCGAATTCTTTTAGATCAAAATTTCTTTGATTTTGAAACTCAATAAACCTTAGCTAAAGCTCGTTATGCTAAACAATGTTGGGATACTTTTGAAGTTAAAAGTTCTCTCACTAAATGTCATTTAGGTTGGCTAAAAATTGAAGATGAACCTTATAAATTTTTTTTTTAATTTCTAAAAAGAAAGGGTTATGTACCTAAACTGGAATCACTTTATATAAATGGTTCCATCATTAAAGATCCTATGAATATTAATAATTTTTTAGCAAATCCTTTTTTTTTTCTGAAATTTTTAGAAAAGAATCCTTCTAGGCTTTTTGTACGCATGCTTCTCATCTTATAATAGAAGCACATAAAAGTATTCTTGAGGCATAAATTACATCAGAAGAAATCAAAGCAGCAACCTTTAGTTTAGCAAATGGTAAAGCTCCAGGTTTTGATGGTTTTCCTATTGAATTTTTAAAGAAGCATCGAGACATCATTGGAGATGATCTATTTTATGTTTTCTAAGAATATATTGAAAAAGTTTCTCTTGGTAAAAATATTAATAAAGGTGTTATTTGTCTTCTTCATAAGAATGAAGATCTTTAACATATTGGTAATTGGAGGCCTATTACTCTTCTTTAATGTACTTATAAAATTTTAGCTAAATGTATGCCTTTCCAAATTCAAAAGATTATTGAAGATATCATTAGACTTGAGTAGATTGGTTTTGTTAAAGGTAAACATATCTTAAATAATGTTATTGTAGCTTAGAAGGGAATGTAGTGGGATTTTAATACTAACCAAAACATTACTTTTATTAAGTAAGATTTTATCAAAGCTTATGATAAGATTGAATGGAATTTCATTATTTCTTATCTTTATAAACTAGGATTTGGTGATTATTTTATTTGACTTGTTTGTACCTTGCTTACTCATGCTAATGCTCAAGTTGCTATTAATTTTGGATTAAGTTTCTCCTTATCTCTTCAATGGTTAGTTTGTCAAGGTTGTCCTTTAGCTCCCTATCTTTTTATTATTGCTGCAAATTGTCTTTTACATAATCTACATTATGATAAAGGATTTTTATTAAGTGAATTTCAATGAATGATTGAGGTATGCAATTGCTGAATGTGTGATGAGCAGCGAGGTACCCCTATACTCAACCATACGAATCACAAGCGTTCAAGCACAATCTAATCAAATTCCGTGGATGGGACTAGTTTTGGTATCTAGATCATTATGCTCTAACTACAATACGTTGTCTTCCCAGTTGGACTAGTGGTAGCTTGTCACGTATGTTTTAGTCCAAAGTGAGGCATATAATGTTGTTCCTAATTTTATGCTACTCCTAATGACAATAAAAAGGTGAAGTAATTAAACTAATGAACAATGGAAAGTAAAATCTAACTAGCCTATGTGCGATAAGTATTCTCCTTTAATCATCCATATACATCTTGGACTTTGTGAGACTACTTCTGGGATGGCCAAGCGTATGTCACTAGGTGTACCAAACAATACACTTCTAGGTTACCAAGTACTTCCACTTAAATGCTCGTGATTAAGGCATACGCATTTTGCTTAATAACAGGAATAATAAATAGCAATAAAGGAAAACATTTAACAAAAGCAAGTAGTAAATAATTAACAATTAAAAGCAATAATAATCTAAGTGGATGCTGCAATGATGGGAGTAGTCTTGATCTTTATTACCAATCATGTAACATGTCCAAGTATGTCACACTTGAACAAATGTGTTGTACGATTACAAACATCACACTGTGGGCATGCACTGGGAATAACAAACCTTAAAGAAAAGAAATTAAAAATTAACTTGAAAACTGACTCAAAACGGGAGCCTAGGCATTCTATTTATAGGCCAGAGTATATACCTCGATGTGAGGTACTTGACGTTGCATCTAGGCCCCAACGTCTCATACTCGACATTGGAGCAGATAGAGAATAGTGATTCATTAGATGTCAAGGCTTTGATATCAAGACAAACAAATCATGACTCATCAATATGTATTTTGTAGATGATTTTTTTAATGATTAATAATTCTTTGTAGCATATCAATACTCTTTTAGCTAGAATGGAGGATTATTGCATATTATTTGGCTTAGTTAGTAAAAATATATTATTTATTATAATGGTAATATTGATGAGTGGGTTACTCTCAAGCCTTGGAAAATCTTGAAAAAAGATTTTGTCTTCAAAATTTTAGAAATACATTTTTATTTTGAGCCTAATCTTACTATTTTATGGAATTATGTAGTTGATAAAATTGAAAAAAAACTTGATAAATGAAAAAAACCTCACCCTTGTTATTAAAGTTTTAGTTATTAAGCAAATGCTTTAATCAACTCATGTTTATTACTTTAGTTATTGGGCTCCTTCTAAAACTTTTTATGAGAGAATTGATTGCATTATTTGTTATTTTCTTTAGTTTGCTAAACAACATAGAAAAAGTTATTCTAAAGTTACTTGGGATATTTACACTAGTAGTAAGAAAGATGGAGGACTTGGCTTCATTAATTATTATAACTAGTGTATTTCTCTTACAAGAAAATGGATTGCAAAATACATTAATGGAGATGATATTTGGATGCTCATTTTAAGAAATAGTTTTATGCAAGGAAAACCTAAGAATGACATTAGGTCTTCTAATAACTTTCTTCACTATCTTTTTCTTTTCTCTTAGGCCATTTCTATTTCCGGTTCTTCAATTTTGAAACAAATTTGGAAGACATGGTGTAAGCTTAGTAAATATTGGAATCATATTATAGTTTCACAATATATGCTTAAGGAAACTAGCTCATGATCACTTCTTTTTAATGAAGGAGCTTGGGCTACTAATGTATCTAGATTGTGTACCACTTAGAGTAGATTTGGTACGATTGTGTTTTCTTGTTTACGTATGCATGATAGATGGATTACTTATAATGAAGTTTTTAGTCTCTATGGGTTAAATAGAAAGAGAAATTTTATTTTTTTTTTTGAAAAATTGATTTCTAATCTTGAGAATTTATTTAAAGTTGATAACAATTTGCATTAGGCTTTTCAATATATTTTCTAGAAGGATAGCAGATATGTTTTTACTTTTAATTTGAAAGTTACTTATGAAATTATTACAAAGAATGATTTTATTCATAACAAATTCAATAAGGCTTGGAAAATGCAATTATCATTGCACTTTTGGATGAAGAAAATAAAAAAAATATTTAGAGAGCTCCTACATTATCTAAAATTTGTATTTTTTATGATGGCTTAGTTATCAAGGTCTTCCTATTGGCACTTGTCTTAAACATATAGGAATTTCAATGTCCTTTTTTTAGAAGTAAAGACTCAATTTTTCATATTTTTTTTTGGTGTCAATATTGGAAATGGACATCTAGAATTTGTAGCAACTTTCAACTAAGCATCAATGAAGTCATTCTTGGAAATCAACCTAGTTTGTCTACTTCATTTTTTTGCATTTGGAATTGTCTTTAACCACTTGTTCTCTACGCTATTTGGAAGATTCAATGTTTAGTTATTTTTAAACAGCAAGAGCATAGCTATGACCTCTTTTTAGGTGTCAAATACCATATTCCCCAAGATGTCGCTTTTCAGTTACAACTTTAAGCAAAAAAAATTCATAGTAAAACAATTAATTTGTTTTCTATAGTATTATTATTATTTTTTGTTTTGAAGGCTTAAGATGGAAAGCTTTCAACTTTTATTGCTATTTGTTTTTTATCTTTAATTGATGTATTCTTTTTTCTTTAGAGAGAGTTTTCTCCTTCTCTTTATAAGAAATTCTTTAGTAATAAGTGAAAACCTATGAGAATATTTTTGAATACGGGCAAGACCTGATCCTTTTCCTACCATAGAGGAGAGATTTTTTAGGATTGATTATAAGGATGAAAACCTAAAAATGCATCCAAAAACCATTGGACCTTTCCTCTAAACTTATAATGTACTATGAATTTTTTAAATATTATTATTCATTCTCTATTTTACTATATTAAAAATAGTTTAAAAAAAATACTAGGTAACTTTATTGATCATTCTGACGTTCCAAATATATTTCCTCAAACCAATAGATCCAAAGGGTCTACGGAGGCAACAAAAATCAAGAGTAGTTGCAATAACTTGTATATGTCAATTCTGAATTTATTTTTAATCCATTAAACAACCGCCCAATGAAGACCTTCATATTACTGTATCGAAACATCATTTCCTGTAGTCCCTTAATGAGAAGAGAAACAAGAGAGGGAGGGAGTGATTTGAAAGGAGGCACAAGACAGCGTCGGTTTCTACACACTGTTCTTATGTTAAATCTCCTACCTTCCACACACGGCTGAAGTACTAACTGGCCATGCTCAGCTACTTTCTTTGCAGCAGCATACGTGGAGAGGCAATGGTTTTCATGGGTGGATAATGATATTGACCGACGGATAATGCAGGGATGACGGCTTCCTATACAAGGTAAACACAGGCACAGGGATCGCATCGGGGAACAGAAGATGAACACACATCAACTCAAGGCCAATGCAATTCGATGTCAGCAACTTCAATTGTTCCCTCGTCCTCTACCTGCTCTTCTACAATCCGGATTGCTGCTGCTGCTTCTTGCTCTTCACTCCCAAATAGCAACATCTGCTGGGCATCCCTGCATCGCTGCAGAAAACCCACTTATCTGCTGTTCTGCAGAGCTGTGCATGAACATGAGCCCCACGATTACAGGAGAAATAAGGCCAAGAAATGGTGGTGGCAGTTTCAGAGGATTTTCCTGCAGGGAATTGACATGCTTGGTCTCAATGGCTATGATGATGAGCTTCATGAGTCGGACAATGAGTCAGAGAACGGTGTGAGTGGAGCCAAGTGGGAAGACTGGCTCGACCAAGAAGGGGAGGAAGAAAGGATTAGTTCTGGGGCTACGTTTGAGCAGGAAAATGATAGTTGGGACGGTGGTGGCATGCCTAGAAAAGAGGTTTCTGTGCCCGAGAGAGGAATGTTTCGCAATGATATGGAGGTTACTTTTGGGCTGTTCAATAACCCTGAGGCTATGGAGGATGATGTCAAGTATGAGGACCAGGTTTTCCAGTATGCATCTCAGACAACTGTAAGCTCATTTGTTTGGTCATTTTGAGTTTAATTGAAAGAATTCAAGGTTTTAGACATACCCTTTTAAGAGATCCTTAAAGTTCAGGTGTTTGATCATTTTTGTATAATTGGCCACTGTTGCATCCAGCTAGTGCAGATAATGTTTTCAGAGAAACATTCTGTGCAGAGCTGTTTTCCATTATTTCTGTCTAGAGAAAATATTTCCCTGTGCTGAATTTAACATCCTGCTTGAAATGCAAAATTGAGTTCATTGAGCCTTAGAGCATTGCCCCTCTTACTGGGTCTAACCACTGTTAGCAAACTTTGACTCCACCATGCTGCCCACTACCTGATCACGTCCTCAATGATCAGACACCCTTGATATATCTTGCATGTGAAGAGAGTTTATTCTAATTGTTTTAGCGAAGTAGTTGTGATATTGCTTTGGTTTGACACATAGTAACCTTATTGCATAAACTGAATTCAAAAGATCAGACCATGTTAGAACTGCAGAGTAGCAAATACATGTGCCCTCAAGGCTTGTTTTTGCTTTTTTGGTCTGATCTCTGTGCCTTGCACTTGACTGTCTGAAATTTAGATTATCCGCCATGGTTAAGTGCCGGTTGAACAAGGCAATTATGATATTCAAGTTGAGGAAATGCATTTTCCAAAATGTCAAAACTTTACTAAAAAGTTAAAATTGTACAACGTAATATACAAGACCTTCAAGTATTGACGTTACTTGCTAAGTCTAAGCAACGATTTATGTGTTTGTATTATTTTTGTTTACCTGTTCATGTTAACTTAGCCATGTCTTTCATGATGACTTCATTTTTGTTTCATGTTAATGCAGGCAAAATTTCTGGCATTCCTAGTGCTTTTCCCATGTGCAGTTGGATTTGTGCTCCATGATTATGTTATGGTGCCTTTTCTAAATGGGTGAGTGTTAATACGAATCATTGAATTAGCATTTGTTGGTTTTCTTTTAAAGGAGGATTAGTTAAAATTTCTTTATAGAGGTACCATACTAGAATGCTTCAAACATAGCTTTTTTTTTTTTTGGTTGGGATTGGGGAAGGGAATGTTCCAAATCATACTAGATTCATCATCAGTTGCAAGTGATTTTTCAAAGTCTCATACTCTCCAGAACTTGTTTATTTAGCATCACAGCTACCTGTTCACAGGTATGTGGAACATGTACCATTTGCAGCACAAATTCTTGATTTACAAAAAGAACAGAAACTACAAATAGTAGAAGCTGTTAAGCGTGAAAAGCTACGAGTTCATTTTGAGGCTCAAATCCTTGAGGTTCCAGAGCTAACAGAGGAAGAGCTATGGGAGCACTCGAAGCATAAAGCGTAAGTATTCAATAATTATTATTACTTTTTTTGATATCTTGCACTATGCTATTACTTTGGAATACATGTATGACAACTTGTCTTTTTGACACGTAAAAAAATGTTAAGAGCAATGATTTTCTGCTTCCTATTAATGCAAAATCCAGTCTTGATTTTTAATTCCATTACACTGAGTTTCTTTGTCATGTATCACATGTATCTGAATTATATTTCAATAAGGAAGCCCTTCTTGTTAATCTTTGATTGTTCTTTTTTTTCTCAGAAAAGAGCTTCGGGAAGAACTACGGTTAGAGAACAGGAAGGCATTTGCAAATATATGGTCAGATACAATTGTTGGAATCACAGCATTTTTTGTGTATCTTCTAAATCCACGTAAAGTAAGAATCCCATGATTATTTCACTTATAGTAGTTAGCTATGAATTGGGATTTCATGCTGTACTTTATACAGTTTGTTGAAATAATTACTGTAACTGATTTCTATCAACTGTTCTTTTTTTTTTCTTTTTCTTTTTTGTAAGGAATCCATTGGCATAGGCATGTTCAAAATTTTTAGCCTTTTCTGTTACAATTCTGTAGAACAATATCATCCCTCATGATTTGATTTTCTAATCTTTTTTAATAGCATTTCTCAACCATTGAATATCAAATTGGTAACCAAAGTAGAGAAACAAATCAGTTTTTAATCAAAACATGCTTTCTTTTTTAAAAGAAGATAGCAATCATAGTTCTTAAACTATAGTTAAATAGAACCTGTATTAAAAATGCTTTTCTTTAATAACTTCTTCAAGTTTTTATACCTTTTGTTATCGTTGTTGTTGTATGTGGGATGACTAAGGAAATCCCAGTTTCCATGGTGGCCAGGTTGCTTTGCCAGCAGTGAAGATTACATCACAAAATCTTTTTTGAAATATTTCTTAGATTAAGCCATAGGGTGGCTACTTAACCAGTAATTCCTTAGTTTGTTAACCAATAACTTCTAAGTTTGATAATTTATTTAGGCACTTTAATAGGGACGTTATCTATGCCTTTTTGGGGGTACGAGTACCTTGCAGAGGAGGTGAAATTGGGTAGCTGTATGCTTAGGAATCATACTGTAAACTTATAATATCTTGGTTCTTCTTTCAGACACCTACATTACCACCTTCTTAATATTTATTGAGTACTTCTACTGTGTAAAATAGCAAGTCATACCGAGAGTGCAGTTCTACTCCTTTTCTGAAAAATCCTAGCATTATGCTTCCAAAATTCATACTGAACATTCTGTTGCAACAATGTTATCCAAACTTTTATTTTTAATGTATCATTGCCATGTGATGTCCATAACTTGGCCACATCTAACACAGTTTTAGGCAAAACAAAGGTTTATTGAGGAACCAATTTGAATTGCTCCGAAATCTGGCCTGCAAAGAGGAAATGCCTCAAAATATGATTTAACCTTCCATTGTAGTAAGAGAGTAAATATCTACAATATTTAGTCCTTGATGGATGAAAATCTCTTGTTAGAATATTGCTTTTAATGTACTTGTTCAAAATAATGTAAACTTGTGATGCAGTTTATCATAATCATTGTAGCCTTGTCACAACAAAATTGGGTTAGTTACATGAGTTCTCTTTTGCCATTCACCTCTTTTAGGTGCTAAATCATTATCTATCTGCAGTTTTTTTATAACATCTTCAGTTGTTTCTTATGTCTTTTTTGTTCTTCCTGTTGGTGGACTTGTGATGCAATTACTATGCTTATATATATGAGTGTTAAACCTTGTTCATGTATATTGTAACAAGCTTTGATGTTTGCTGATATGAAAAGTAAGCATTCGATTCCTCTGTACATATAATATTGTTACAATATATTCAAGCATGAAAGCATGATGACCTGCAGTTAAAATTGTGGCTATTGGATAATGACACAATATAATAGTGATAAAGAAATCTCAGAACTGTCTACATGAAAGCTTGATCATTTCTGTAGTGTTTATTTCCTTTGTCTGTTTCATTTTTCTGCCATTACTTTTATGTTCGAACGCATGATTCAAATTATTTCAACGTTAAATGACAATTCTATGCAATGAATGATTGAATTCATTGACATCCGGGAATGGAATGTCACAGTTATATTTTATGCAGATGCTGAAATATCCTATGATATATATTATTCAATACACTCTGCTATGACTAGACTAGACACTCATGTTATGTCTTGCTTTTTTTGTATGAAGCTATGATCTTGATAGGATTTCCTTGCTAATAGTAGGATCTTATTCGGGTAAGCAAGGGATAAGACAGAACTAATATGGCCAAGGAAAAGCACTAATACTAAATCCTTGTCATTAATGAGGTGCGGCTTGTTGCTAAGAGTTGCAACATGCATTCTGCAGGTCACACATTTGATCCTATAGGTGTTTAGTTAGACATAAAGAAGTTTCACAGCCCAAATAGTTGAAAATCAATGTTATCCCATAGATCCAAAGGGTTTTGTTATTGATGTATTGAAAAAACTTCAGTTTTAGTTTCAAAATGTTTAAGTTAACTTTTTATGAAATAAAATGTAATATCTGTTATCAATGCATAAATCATCTTTTATTGAAACTGAATGTATTTAATTACATCCTTTGAGAGCTTCTAAGATCATTTGGACCATACTAGTTTTAAAATTCCTTTAACAGAATTTATCCATAAATTATACTTGCCTAATAGAATTCAACATGTGATCTAAGGTTTCCATGTCAAGACTCTTGGCACTTAGGCTAATACCTCATTATTTTATTTAGAATTTTTTTCTTGTTTGAAAAAAGAAAGAAAGAAAGATCATCTAATCCTCTAATAATGTGTTTTCCATGCAATGTTTGCAAACTAGCTTGAGAACTAGTATGAACATAGCTGTGACTTAATTCTAAAAATGTGATTTCTCATAATCTTGTATGACAATCACTGGAAGCACTGCAATTCTTTGCTTGCCTTCACAGGATCACAACTATTTTCATGTATATAATGATTGTATGCATGGAACGCATTCTTTTTCTTGTAATTAGTATACCTGATATTGATACAGATTTATAAATTTAATGACTGAAATGTATATGCCAAATAGGATTGCCTGAATTGAAGTGTTTGAAATAATGATTTTATAAATGTAATTTCAGTCACAGAAATTGGCATATGCTCGGAGCACACTTCAATCAGGCATAATTCGGAACATTACATCGACATCTTGTAATCTAATTTTAAGTGTAGCAAATGTATATAAACTAATTCAGAAATTTTGTAGGTGGAGGTGATGAAATTTACAAGCTCAAGAATATTGAAAGGCATTTCTGACACAGGAAAGGCATTTCTTCTGATTCTTGTCTCTGACATATTTCTTGGGTAAGTCATTTCATTCAACAATTGGCGTAAATTCATACTTGTAATGATTAAAGATAATTAAAATGTATTCTTACATGTCCTCAGAGAAGTATCTTCAGTATAATATGCTTCAAATTGTTATATCATATTGAGTTTGTTAATATGTTTTTAAAATATCAGACATTTATAAAATTTTCAGGTACCATTCTGAGTCTGGTTGGCACACATTAATAGAAATCTTCTTGGAACATTATGGGTTAGCTATTGATGATGCTGCTATCACAACTTTCATTTGCACCGTTCCTGTTACCATAGATGTTTGCTTTAAGCTTTGGGTATGTGCACTAATCCACAACTCATTTCCTTTATTTTTTGGATCTCTCATCACGTTTTGAAATTAAGGGTCCTCTGGATTTAGTTTTGCAGTGCTTCCGGTTATTTCTATTTGTTTCTTTATCTGCGTGGATTTAAAATGTTCAATATTGTGATGTTCAGAAAATTTCTAATTCTTAGACATTTCGAAGACATTTTTGTATCTTCTGTACAATGTTGTTCATTATTGCAGAATTCAAAAAGTATTCCTCTGTTTTTTTTCTCTGCAGTTGTCATTCTTTAGCTTGCCCTTCTGCCTCACAAATCATAAAATGATTCTGTCAAAGAAGTATTACTTACTTGGTTAGAGCATGTGATTCACAAATCATAAAATCATATAGGCAAATAATTTCAGGTTAAAAAAAAAACAAAATAGAACGTAACGTGATCCCTCCAAAAGCTGTCATATTAAACATTTCATTTGAGGAAGTGTTCTCTACCATTTGCTTCGGTTGATTTCCAAGAATAACTGAAAAGGATGTTGGAGTTCTGTTGTCTTCTATACTTTTCTACCTTTTTTTGGTCGGAAATCGTATATTTCCAAAGTGCAAAACTCAGCCTGCATGGAGTGCATAAAAACTTCACGTTCTGGCTATCTACCATAAATGTATATTTTTACTGTGCCATCAGGTGGCATGTGTCTTAACATACCCTTCGAAATTGAGTTTTTAAAAGTATAATTTTACCATGCCCTTAGGTAATATGGATCTCAACATACCATTTAGAATTGAACCTGTGACTTGTAAATCAAGGTCGTATGTTCTATTGAAGTGAGCAATGCCTCACTGATAGAACCAAATCTGTATCCAGATGAAAAATGTTACTCTGATACTTTTCTTTCCAACAAATAAAAGAAGAGTCTTATCATCCTAGTCTTGTCCCAACAAAATAAGGTTACCTAAAATAAAAAGAGATGATTATTGGGATAACTATAGAACCAAATCTGTATCAGATGAAAGATGTTACTACTTTTCTTTCCAACAAATAAAAGAAGAGTCTTATCATCCTAATCTTGTCCCAACAAAATAAGGTTAGCTAAAATAAAAAGAGATGATTATTGGGATTTGTTGTCCTGATATGTCTACAGCTAATTATTATTTTACTGTCCACAGCAACAGTAAAAAAATTTTCATATGTTGTAGTGGTTGTTTTGCATGCAAGAGGTGAAAACTTTAATATTCCAATACGTTCACGATCGGCGCAAACTAATGATTTTGGTAGAAACTGTTCTCTATGCGAAGTTTCTTAATTTCTTCTTTTAAGAGGAATATATATAGTCTTGTTTCTTTTCATCCTTATTTTATTCAAACATAAGAAAAGCGAGACTAAATAGTGTTTTCAATTCCTGTACCATGGAATCAAATCAAAGTCAGACTTGAGAAGTCAAGCGCCTTGATCAAAACACCAAACGCACTGCTGGGTCTATTAATGAAATACCTTCAAAAAATGGTTTATATTATTTTAATATAATATGTAGACCCTTTATTTGATGACATCATTTACAAATGCATCTGGGATCAAAATTGGATTATTGGGTCTAATAGATATTTATTTTGATAGGTTTTCAAGTATCTTCCTAGGCTGTCTCCTTCAACAGCAGCTACATTTCGTGAGATGAAGAGGCATTAATATGACAAGTCGTCGTCTTCTTTTTTCCCCAAAAAATATATACTGAATAATGGGAGCTTGCAGCTTCTTATACTTAAGATTTATTTTTCTTCCCGTATCCCTCACACCCAGCAGATGAAAATTCTTTTGTTCATTGGAAATCAAAGAAAACTATTTTTTACTGGTTGTTTGATTTAATATTTTTTCAAACATGTTTTGGTTTTATGAAAATAAATGTACCATTTTTTTCTGGTGAGCTTCTACCATATGACTTGAGCTTTTAAATCAAGTGTTTTACCACTAGGCTAACACCTCATTGTTAATTTACATATATTTTGTTGCGCGGAGTACGTAGCATGTGTTGGACCCTAAAGACAATTGTTTATAAAGAACCGGAGAAAACTCTCTCTAGAGAAAATGAATACATTGATTAAAGATAAAGAACAAATAATAACAAAAGTTGAAAGCTTCCCAAATTGAGCCTTCAAAACAAAAAGAAATTAGCATTGAATAAAACAAATTAATCGTTTAGCTTTCGCTGAAAGCTTTTTTGCTTGAAGTTGTAACTAAAAAGCGACATTTTTGAGAATATAGTATTTGATGCCTTAAAAGAGTTTATAGTTATACTCTTGTTGAAAAATAGCTAAGCATCAAAGCTTCCAAATAGAATTGAGAACAAGTCGTTGAAGACAATTCCAAATGCAAAAAAAATAAGTAGACCAAATAGGCTAATCATGAAGAATGACTTTAGTGATGCTTGGTTGAAAGTTATTATAAGTATTAATAATGAATCTAGTCATTAACTAGTTGTAATATTTAATAATGAAATCAGTTGCAATTGATGATGAATCTGGTAGCAAAGAAATAATATGCAAACTATAGATGGTACAATATGTGGGCTTATTGATTTGTCATTAACATAAAAGTGTAATGTTTAAGTGAACCAATCAAGATAGTACAAAGAATTCTAAAATTTTTGTACCCAATAGATTCAAGAGAATCTTAGTGGATACAAGTAAACATTTAGTTTCAGTTTTAAAATTAGATAATGATATTCTAGTTATGAGTTTGTAGAGTAAGTACATGTCATGTATATGGTATAGTTAGGAGACACTTAAGAGGTACAAGCTTACAATCCATCTTTATAGGGGATGGCAAAATTAAACTTGGGTTTGTACTTTGGTGGACTAATATTTTATTACTAACCTACCCAATCACAAACTTAGGGTAGTTTACAATGCAAAGAGGTAAGAGCAACAAAAAGTCAAATAACATAGTTAAAATTTGGAATCCCCAAGGGGATGTTAGAACTAGAATTAGATGAGGAGGTGTCAAACCCCAAAAAAAATATTAATAATGAGTAAAGAAAATTCAGAGCACATCACAAGCTTGACATTGAGTAGACATCATTAAAAAAATAGCAAAGAACAAATTTTCCAAGTTTAGGATTGTCTACTCGTGTACCACCTTACAATTAATATAATAAAAAAAATAAATGAAGAAAATATATTATTGGTAGGGAGGAAGGTCCCAATTATAACAAAATTTACGTCACTTTTCAACATCCATGCTTGAACTTAAAATAGTAAAAGGATTCGAGAGTTGTGGCCCAATACTAATATTTGTATCAAAGCAAGAAAGTGGTACCACTTGTGGAAGATCTTCACCTTGTTACTTGTTATTAATCTTATGGGAAGAATCTATATCATCAATTATAATCTTTTTGTCAACACTAGTTTTAATTTTTGAGTTAATAATATTTTGTCAGACAAGGAATATTTTGCCATACGAGCTATTTGTCCGAGCTATTTAATACTTTCTCTAGTACTAGTAAAAATATACACAGGAGCTTCTATCTTCTCTAGATTCTCTGTTGCTCTTTGAACATTCTTATCATTAACATTAACTTGATTTTTCATATTTTCAACTTTATATTGTTTTTTATTATCTTCAACTTTAATACCAATACATTTTTTCTTTTCTTTGTAATCTTTTTTCTTAAGTAAAAAAGGACAAGCATTAAACAAATGAACTTCACGATAGCAAAAGTTGCAAAATTAGGAAGATTATAATATGTAATTGGTTGAATATAAATCCTTTTTCCTGTTTGTAATACCAATTCATTTTTACAATTGAGAATATTGATTTTTTAATGAAATATCTTCCTTGGGTTGCGTCAACGGGATGTCATCGACGTGATCCTGTTGATGCGACCCCATCAACATGGTCGCGTTGATGCATGATCTAATGTGTTGACATGACCCCATTGATGCATGGTCTAATGTGTTGACGTGACCCCATTGATGCAATGTCTGTCTTTGCCTATAAATACACGCTCACCGGCCGCATTTATGACATCTCATAGTTAATATCTTAACAAAGCTCTTGCATTTTGTTCATTTGATAATTAGAATATTTTCTAAGTGCCTGCAATAAGAGTGAGAAGTGTATGGATCTTTATTTGAACACTGATGTACCTGAGGATCTTGGTGTGATCGACAATAAAGATGAGCTTTGTTCACAAACCTTGTAGCATTTGGAAGTAGATTAATGTTTACTTTAAATGCATTTATTATTTGAGTAATTTACTTTAATGCATTAGATTAATTAATTAAATAGCAATGAATTAAAATACATAAGTACGAACATCTTGAGCATATGTTAATATTTAGTAATCCTAGTAGCGCTTAACACTTGATAACCTAGTAACGTTGTAACATGGTTCAAGATGTGTATAGTAAATGGGAATAGATGCTTATGTTAGGATTAGTTAAGATATTAGTTAGTTACTAGATTACTTAAACATTCAATTACTTTATTTTCTAGCACTTAGGCAATTTAAACGATAAAACATAAAATAATAAAAATCATATGCCTCAATTACATTTAACCATACACTTGCACTTCACAAGTGAAACTGAGAAGACAACGATCATGACCTTGATATTCACTACCTAGACCTAGTGTACTTAGAGAGCTAAAGTTTACGGAATTCAACCAAATCACTTAGTGTATGCTAGTGATTCATATGGTTGGGCATATAGACTACTTGCTACTCATCATTGATGTCATTACTATGGAGTTTAGTTAGCTACGTGTGCTATCTAGGAGTGAGTAAAATTATTTAACAACATTGTAATGAACCTAAAAGTCATAATAATTAGAAATAATAATAATAGTAAGGGCACACTATTTTTGTTTTCAACTAAAATGTCTTCTTCTCATAGGGCTAAATATCTACCATATCATAGATGGGCTCTAAACAGAAACAAGGAGAATTCTTAGGATCTATGCTCAAGGGAGACTTTCAAAGCTTAGAGCCCATCAGATTCAAAGGTTGATTGAGCAGGTGGCCAAAGAAGACGGCAAATTGTGAAAAAGGAAAAGTGTAGACGAGTTCAATCGGGACCCTTCCATTCGAAAAAGGGAAGTCTGGTTCTATGACAACAAGGAGAAGATATCACTTGATGAAGTGGTGCAGCATAAAACCTTGTACCAATTTAAAAATCTGTTTCTGAAACATCAGCCATGGTGGATAAAATGTGGGATTCTTTGGACAAAAAATTCTAAATTGCTCTAAGAATCATAGAAGAGTCCAAAAAGCAAGGTAGTGATCCTAACCGAAGGAGAATGAAAGAAGTTGAATGTGCCCACCAAAGGGGTAAGGGTAAAGCTACTGTCATAGAGAAGGTTACAGAATTTGAAACAAATGATGATGGTGGCTCTGACATTTGCCAATACAAACATCCTAAGGGATGTTGCCCAATTTTGTCACACCTACAAGAGTCTGGGATGTACATGCTGAATTCAAGATTGGCAAGAAGGCAAGCACCTAAGAGGTTACCTTATCCTCAAGGCAACTACAGGTAGTTCCACCAACAACAAGCCTACTATCCAAGTGGAGCTCCACCCCAACCTCATGAGCAATGGCAACATCCATAGTTGTGGGGCATGCAACCACCAAGGTAGTAGTACCCTTATCGGCAACCAGATCCCTATGGGTACTACATTCAACAACTGATTTCTCCACGTGACTCCAATCATGCCTCATTCTAGCACTACTACTATCCTCTTGAATATTATAGAGCTTAATCTCCAAGAGGGGAATCCCCATTTCCATATTACCCTCCTCATCCTTCTACATCTGTACCTCTGCCCTCAACTTAGTTGCCATCAACTCCTTCCATGCAAGGCAAAATTCTTGCCTAGCCATAGTGAAGAAATGCCACAAGGATTGTTAACTTACAGTTAGCTCCTCAGCCAAGTGGTTCAAAATGCAAACCTTGGAAAAGACCTTTCTTCCAAACTAGTAGTTCTTCAAAGTTCTTACATACACCTATGATTGATGATCTTGCTTCTCCCACCTCCTCTACAACCTCATTCGAGGTCCTTTCAAACCAAACACCTCCCAAAGTGCATACCATGATGTTGATCCATGCTGTCACAAATTGGATAAAGGTTAGCCACCTTCCTAGGAAAAAATCAGATCCTGGGAGTCCCCTCATTTACTTGTATTTTACTGGGAATCAACTTTGTAAGGCTCTTCTAGACTCAAGTTCAACTGAGAATTTGATTTTCCATGAAATGTATAAACCCTAGAACCTACCTCCACTCAAGAAGAGCAACATTCATCTTGAGTTGGTACATCAATCCATCATTGTTCCCTTGGGACCGGTGGAGGACATTTGTGGGTGGTCTTATCCTAATGACTTCTTAGTGATTCGTGTTGAGAACTGCAAGGGAGACTTCCCAATCATCATGGAAAGGGCTTGGTTGAGCACCATTGATGCATGGTTGGGAATTCAAGACCTCTTCTTGGAAATTTCCAAGGAAAATGAATATGGAAAGATAGAGAGAAAGCATGTTCCATGCATCATGTATAGTGACACAGGGTGCAACTGTGTGTAGAAATTATGGTCTGTAAAAAGCACATCTATCACAACATGCTGTTAGTATGTCAATGTAGCACAAATTCATAGGTGCCTATATGTAGTATCCACAAATAGGAGGGTACCTAATGGTTGACAATTGATGCAAAATGCAGTTCAACAATATGCATGGAACCAACTAAGAGCCTTACGAGTGCCTACGTTAAAGGTATGGATGAACTAGAGCAAGTTCATCATTAACTCTTTGGTGATGATAAAGAAACCAATTGGGGAGAGTTGGAGATCCTTGAAAGCTTTAAACAGAAGCCCCTTGAGTTGAAACCATTATCAGCCTAAAATGAATATGTCTTTCTAAACAATGGAAAGTCAGTTATCATTAATGCCAACCTTGCTCCTATGTAGAAAAAGAAGCTATTGGAGGTGGTCAACAAATGTCCAACAACCTTTGCTTAGTTATATCCTGAACTCACTGGGATTGATCCTAGGATATTCTAATACCACATCTACACAAATCCTTCCATCAAGCCAAAAAGGTAGTCGCAACAGTAATTAAACCCCAAACTCAACTAGATCGTGAAGGAAGAGATTGAACAACTCCTCAAGGCAAGGTTCACCTATCCCATTGCAGATAGTGAGTAGGTTATCCCACTTGTGATAGTACCAAAGAAAGGTGGCAAATGAAGGGTTTGTATTGATTTCAAGCTATTGAACATGAAAACTTACAAAGATCACTTTTCGTTGTCATTTGTGGACCAGGTGTTGAACATCATTTCTGGGCATTGCTACTGCAACTTTCTAGATGGTGATAGTGGCTATAACCAAATTTAGATTGCATCAAAAGATTAGGCCAAAAAACCATTCACAAGTCCCTAGGAGACTTTTGCATACAAAAAGATGTTGTTTGGCCTATGCAATGTCCCTAATACATTCCAACACCTTGTCTTGAGCATCTTCCAACAACAGATTGGGAGCAGGGTGGAAATCTTCATGAATGACTTCTCCACCTATGGGGTTGCATTTGAGCAAGCCCTGGATCGTCTTAAGTAAGTGTTGAAAAGGTGTGTGAAGATAAACCTTAGGCTCAATTGGCAGAAGAGCCACCTGATGATCTAGGATGGCATTGTTTTGGGGCACAAAATTTCTAAAAAAAAAGGATTAAGGTGGACCCTAAAAAGATAAGGGTCATCTAAGGAATTACCAGATAGCCAGAAATAATTAAAGATGTGAGGTCATTCCTTAGACAGACTAGCTACTATCGTGATTGATTGAGAATTTCTCTAAGATTGCTAAATCATTGGTGGAGTTGACAAAGAAGAATGTTTTGTTTGTTTGAACCAAGGAATGCGAGCATGCATTTTAGCATCTCAAGCAAAAGCTCATGGAAACTCTAATTCTACGAGCACCTGACTGGTTCAGACCTTTCCACATCATGATAGATGCATCAAATTATGCCTTGGGAGCTGTGCTCATGCAGTTAGACGATCAGAAACATCCTTACTATATCCATTGTGTGATCTGAAGCATTGTGGGTGCATAATTAAACAACACCACAATAGAGAAAGAATTGATGGTGGTAGTGTTCACCTTGGAGAAATTCAAGTACTATGTGCTTGGGTACAAAATGTTTGTGCACATAGATCATAGTGCAATTCGGTTCCTCATGAACAAATCAACGGTGCATCCCCGCATCATACAATGGCTTGTGATCCTATAGGAATTTGATCTTACCATGGTAGATCGAAAAGGAACCAAGAACATGATTGCTAACCACTTGTCTTGATTGTGATGGGACAACAAAGGAAAGGAGAGTCCACTTTCAATCAATTTCCTGATGAACTTCTTATTGTTGAGGTCATAATTGAATAGATGCCTACTAAATCCAATTGATGCGATCACATTCTTACCTATCTTCTTACTTAGGAGATGCCACAAGAGTGGGACCACAAAAAGAAACAACAATTTATTCACCAAGCGAAATGCTTCATGGAAATCAATAAACACCTTTACAAGTTGTGTGTCAATGGCTTGGTTCATTGGTGTGTTCCTAATGCTGATCAACTGCACGTTCTCTAGGATGTTCATGAGGGTCTTTGTGGGGGCCACTATGCTAGGAGATGCATGGCCATTAAGATCCTCATGGCATGGTATTATTGGTCAACACTCTTCAAGGATGCTCAACACTTCGTCAGCTCCTATGAACCCTGCCAATGTGATGGTGGAATGACCACTTGAATGGAGAGACCTTAATAGTGGATCTAACCATTGGAGCCCTTCAGCATCTAGGGCATTAACTTCATGGGTTCCATCACACCCATGTTAAATAGAAAGGTGTACATCATAGTCATTGTTGACTATTGTACAAAATGGGCATAAGCTGTAGCTATCACCAATTGCACATCTTCTACAGCTGCTCAGTTTGTACAACAAAATGTTGTAAACAGGTTTGGGGTGCTACATGCACTTATTTCTAATAATGATACTCATTTTACAAGCACTACCTTTCGAAAACTTATGCAACGCTTGGGGTTGAACATAAATTAACGACACCCTACTACTCCCAATCCAATGGTCAAGCAAAGGTTACAAATAGGGAAATCACAAAGATACTAACATGAACTATTAGTATATTGGAGCACAAAACTCAATGATGCCCTTTGGGCCTACTGCTCCACATGGAAACTTCCTATTGGCTATTCTCCCTATGAGCTTGTGTACAGAAAATTGCCAGCTCTTCCAATTCAAATAAAGCTTCACACACTATCAATAACTTGTCACCTTGATCTTGACCTAAGTCTAGCATACAAAAAAAAATGATTAATGAACCTGAACTTACTAGATGAGAACATATTAGTAGCCCTATCATCCAATGAAGTACATAAGGCATTCAACAAGCAAAGACGTGACCTTAGAATAAGGAAAGTGAAATTTCAACTAGGAGATCAGGTCCTTTGCTAGAATCGCGCACACATAGCACAAAGAATTAAGTTCTAAACATTGTGGAAGGGGCCTTATGTTATCTATGAAACCTTTTCATCTAGGGCCATGTTAATATACAAAACTGAAAGCCCAAATAAGAAATTGGTGGTCAACATGCAACAAGTCAAACCTTTCCATGAGCCCAAAAGAGCTAGTAACCAAAACGCCTCAACAGATGGATAGGCATGCTCAATTTTTCAGATATCCTTCTTCCAACTCAATCACGGGGGAGATGGCCATCCATGTTGATCCATTAAAATGGGCCCTCAGTTTTTACACTTTTTTGTTTAACATCTTCTTTAGTACATTTTTCTCTTTTTTAAATATTTTACAATTTCTTCTATATTTTACTTTATTTGGTTTTAAGTTTTCTTATGTTTGTTTATTTTTCTTTATTGCTGCTAGGACTAAGTGTAGTTATAGCTGTTAATTGGTGGTGGTTTGTACTATAATGTTATTTGATTACTAATGTTTAGATTCTATGTTTGAATTTTGTTATTGATAACTAAGACATGATTTCTTTTTCATGATAACAGGCAGTGACTCCACATCATCCACCCATCCACAAAACTCTATGGTGATCCTTATTTTGGAAATATGAGGTCCCTTGCTTAATGAAACTTATAAAAAACCTATGACCTTGGTAGTTTTCAAACTTGAAAAGGATTAAATGGATAGATAAGGGTATGACTTCAAGGGGATTTGATGCTCTTTGATTTCTCACCATTCCGCTATTGACCAATAACATGAAGCTAAACGTCTTTGCATGGTGTGGTTCCCATCAAAAAACAAATAAAAATATAAAATACAAAAAAAAATAATGAAAATTCAAAGCACACCTCTTAGATGAAATAATAGGCTACAAGCACTGGTTATGGGACTAGAGAGACATGTTACCCATGCCTGAAGGTCCCTTCTAACTAAGGTCCATATTAATTCCTGCTTCTCTTTTCTTGTCTTTTAGGAATGGTGATTGATCTATGGAGATGCCCTTATGTCTTAAGGGGGTGAACTAGTCTTAGCGTGTTGATGCGAAGTCATTGAAAATGGTTGGTTTTGATTCGAACTAAGTATGGTTGTTATTAGGTCATATTAACCACATAATCCATAAGGGACTTCATATGACCATAATATAGGACTCCATTCCACTCTCTACTTCATCCACCTATGCTTCCCATCACTCACTTCATTACCAGTTTTTTATGTTTTGTTCAATGTCTTAGTTAGATGCTTCAAAATTCTTAGGTAGATTCTTATGGGATTTCATTCTTAACTTTCCATAACCATTAATCACCCAAGGGGCCCACAGACTCCTTGGTTTGAGGGCATGTAAGGGCATTTAAGGCATGAGCCTACTATCGAGAGGATCCACTTACATACCTCTTGGTTGGGCTAGTTAAGTTCCTTATCCTTAGACATTTTTGCATTCAAATCATTCATGCTCCATGTCAATTGCATCTAGTTTTGCACTCCTTTTTTAGTTTCTTCAATCATTCTCCTGATGAAAACTACTTTTTGTGAATTATCTAGCCCTATTCAAGCATTTCTTCATGTTGATGGCCTTTCTGGGTTTCTATGAACTTCAATTTCATGACAAAACTCTTTGTTTTTATGTAAATTTTCAAAGTACAAAAAATTGTCTTTTGGCCGCATTAGTGGGATCCCATCAACACAGCCCCTTGCATTGACGCGACCTCATATACGAGATCATGTCAATGTAGTCCCAAAACCCTATAAATACCACACAACACTTTGAAAATTTTTGCCATTTACTTCAAATGTAAGAGGAGTTTTTGCAATTTTTCAGAGCCCAAAACCTTCTAGAGCCCATAACTTTCAATTCGCTCGTCCAATTTACCTCATTCTTCATTTCTGTAGCTACTGAAGGTAAGCTCTACGTTGTGGGGACCACAAAACATTAGGTTTTTGATGAAAATTTTTTCTTTTTGAAAATTTTCTAACTCCCACAAGGTTTAACAAATAAAATAACATTAAACGCACTAATTCATGAGAGTTAAATCTTCCCAACGAACTTTGGTAGACATTAAGATAAAATAATATTAAAATGACTAATCCACCATTATCATAACTTAGCCAACTGTAATAGATCCAAGAGATAAGGTACTTCATATTATAAAGTTACACATTAAATGCTAATCCTTGGTCATGTTATGATCATAGATGGCACCAAGGCCAAAGTGCTCGCAGGAAGGAGGATCATCCTAAACAAGGAACAAGTGGCCTAGAACTAGAAAGGGCCAGCAAGAGCAGTCCCAAGAGCAAGCAGTAAAGACACATGCAACAAGACCTCTTTGTGAGGACCCTGAAGTGGAATTTGTCTAAAGGATTCCAGAACCTAAAATGGAGCAGTCCCACTAAGATGAGACACCTAGACTGAGACCTAACATTGAGGTCATTTTCATAGAGGCTTGTCTGAGGCAAATCGGGTCTAGGGAGATCCAAAAAATAGTTCTTCTTGAAATAAACTTTGGATCTTTCTTGAACTTTGCCCTAGAAGATGTCAAAGTGTAACTCCAAACTTTCCCCATGTGGTCCATTCTCACTTCTAGTAGAGAATGGTACATGGGAGAAACATACCTTTTCTAGAACAACAGATAGGGTGATGTCACATTGAAGATCAAGGACATCTCTGTGTCCTTTTCGGTAAAGGTCATTTTTTAGGCCCTTGGGTTGTCGAAAACTAGGGTAACCTTGGCAAATATATCAATGCAATTAGGTCATAAAGGAGTGGGTTCAGCAGTGCTATGGTGTTGATCGTAAGGAGTTTGGTGTACTCATGATGGCAAAACATGCATACTTTAAGATGGCATCCTACCACCTCAATTCAACTGTGAAGCTCAGTAAGATAATGACCTTCTTTGCTTGTGCGTGCATCACTCTAAGTAGAAAATTTCTTATCAACCTTCCACAACTAATTTATTTGGAGATGGAGAAGTGATTTAAAGAAAATAAACATGGAAGAAAGGCACTTCTCTTCCCATGTCTCATCTGAAAATTATGTAGAAATGGAGGAATAACCCATTATTTCAATGATAATATCAGACATGTTTCTTTTGCCTCTTGGGTGGAAATGATGAAGGACAAAGTCCCTACGAATGTGATCAAAGAGGAGTAGCCACCACCACCATCCACTCATGAGAAAATAATGTTGGAGTTCCATGTTGCTGTTGAGCACATGCACGAACTCTATGAGCAACTCTTGCAGTAACAAAAGGCAGAACCAAGTGGTGGTGAACCCTTTGTCTATAGACTAGCATTGAGTGATCTTAACGAGTTAGCATGATCAATCAGTAGGATGGAGGGTTTGGTGCCAATGTTTTCTACCCAAAGAATGTAGGTACCTACAAGATCAAATCCTAGTGCCTAAGAGGTAATGGTATCTCTCTTGCAATAATAGTAATTTCCAAAAATCTCTGGGAACACTGCTACCTTTTCAGTGTGTTTGGAGGAGGATGAGGGGGCAACTATTCTAGTAGTGTAGCACCAAGGACAAGAGACAATAGTGGTGGTGGTAGCTGACAGAGTGGCCAATGCACTCAATGCCCCTACAACATTTGTACTAGATGATGATGTAGTTAGAGATGTGCAAGTGTTCGTAGGAGCACCAAGTGGAAGATTCAATGCAACCCAACATGAAGATTTGTTGGACCGATTGGTAGGAACTGGGTAATCGATTCCAAATATCTTTGATATTCCAAAAACCATTTTAGCAAACCAGTTGGAGCTACTTGAGGCTAAGGGCAATGTTCTCATTGCTAATGCCTAACTAGAAATAGCCTAAGCTAATATTTAATGCTTAGCTACAAAAGTTGGGGAACTTAGAGCCTACCTCGCTTATCCCACCATAGTTAGCTAAGTAATTTTAAGAGATGAAGCTTTATAACAACTTCAGCAAAATCTCCAAGAGGTTGAGTATGCAAAGAAGTTAGTGATCTTTGACTAGTCCTTAGCTAATGCCACTACCTACAACATTCAAAAGGACTTGTCAGAGGTTTACCATGAGAACATAAGACTGACCCAAGAAAACCATTACCTATGAAATATCAAGATGCAGAAAGAACAAATGGTTGAATTCATCCAACAGTAGTAGAAGTAGCTTGCCAGAGTAAACACTAAATTGAGGAGGTTGGCTGCAGAGAATCGAAATATCTCAATGGAGGAGGTGCGTACCCTTCACTAGAAGCTTGCCATTGAAATCACCGCTGGAAAAATAAGGCCCTTAAGTTTGAAAGTTTCAAGAACCATTACGAGGATTAGGTTGGATTGCAAAAGGAGATAAATGAAAAACACATCTAATTGAAAAAGGGGAAGGTGAATGAGATCTTCCAATAGCTCCAACAAGAAGGAGATGTTTGGCAACCCATCTTATATGGACTGAATGAATACAACAAAGTTGAGATTTGCCTCAAGGAGCTACAAATCAAGGAGATGATGGAGTACATGGAGCTTGAAAACCTTTGTTACACAATCCTAGCAATGCTAATTACTAGAAGGCCGAGGTTAAAGTTGGAGAAGAAAGTGACCAACTCATACCTTTTGTACAAGACAGAGTTCAAGCACCATAAAGAGACCAAGTAGAAGCTTGAGACAACAAATGCAAAACTCAATGTTCTCAAGGCAAAGTTGATCAATGATCAATAGCAGAGAACATGGCCAAAAGAATGAATGACTACCAGGAGTTGCAAAATGCACACAAAGCTTTCGACATCAAATGCAAACAATTTGCTGCATGGTTTGTCAATGTCAAGGAGTTGTTCCCTGCAATGCCTTGTCCTTAGGATGTTCCCATACTAGCCCACATTAGTGATGCTACATGAATTTTATATGATTCTAGGAGTAAGGAGGAGAAGCTAAAAGCATTGCTGGATGCTTTTTATCTTCTACCAAAAGTTGCAGCTATAGCAGGATACCACAACCACAGCCTCAACAACCACATGCATCGAAAGCACAAGAAGGTCCTTCGACACCTCAAGAACCTCCACCACATGGGATGATCTAAGTTTCTTCCTTGTCTTTAGGCCATTAGAGGAGTTGTGCTGTCAATTTGTAATGATTGTAAATTTGTATACTTGGGCACTTAGTTTTTGTTTGTGATAGTTTGTGTGTCTATAGTTAGTCAATAATTCCATATCTTCCCAAAATTTTGTAAAGAACTTGTTCCTCCTCTTGTTCACTTGAGCACAAGTTTTCATTCATTTGTGGAGGTATGATGAAGCATCTTCCTTGGGTTGTATCAATGGGATGTTGCTAACGCGATTCCATCAACACGGTCATGTTGACACATGAGTTGATGCATTGACGCGACCTCGTCGACACATTGTCTATCTTGCCTATAAATATGCACTCACCAATCATATTTATAACATCTCATAGTTAGTATCCTAGTAAAGCTCTTGCATTTTGTTCATTTGACAGTTAGAATATTTTCTAAGTATCCACAGTAGAGTGGGAAGTATACAAATCTTTATTCAAACATTGATGTACTTGAGCACCTTGGTGTAATCAACAATGAAGACGAGCTTTATTCACAAACCTTGCAACATTTGGAAATAGATTAATGTTTACTTTAAATGCATTTATTATTTGAGTAATTTACTTTAATGTATTATATTAATTAATTAATTAACAATTAATTAAAACACATAAGTATGACCATTTCGAGCATACGTTAACATTTGGTAATCCCAGTAGCACTTAATGGTTGGTAACCCAATAACATTGTGATGTGGTTCAGGATGTGTACGGTAAATGGGAATGTATGCTTATGTTAGGATTAGTTAAGATATTAGTTAGTTACTACATTACTTAAACATTCAATTACTTTATTTTTTAGCACATAGGTGATTTAAATGATAAAACATAAAATGATAAAAATCATATGCCTCAATTACATTAACCATACACTTGCACTTCATAAGTGAAACTGAGAAGACAATGATCACGTCCTTGATATTCACTACCTAAATCCAATGTACTTAAAGAGCTAAAGTTTATGAAATTTGACCAGATCGCCTAGTGTATGCTAGTGATTCATATGGTTGGGCATTGAGACTGCTTGCTGCTCATCAATTTTAACCCAAAAAAAAAAACATCACTGAAAACCAAAAATTGTAGAAATAGGTTTTATATGCTTAATGGGACCCAGAAGACTACAAATTTCCTACTCAGCTTTTTGGAAAATCAATGGAAGATTATATAACTTGACAAAACATGAAACTTTAGCGTATTCTACAGATTGGACATAAAAATTTGGAGCCCCCTTAGGAATGATGAACATTGCATGCTTATGTATAAAAGACCCTATATCTAATGCATGTTGCATCATCAAAGCATTACTAACTCAACAAGCAGAAAAAAACAAGAGTAATACTTGGCATAAAGGATTTGGATGTCATGTTTTCTTATCACATCATTTGACTATGAAACGAAACTTTGATTATGAGGTAGGTAACCTAAAATTTGAATTAACACATATTGTGATGAAAAATCAGTAACCAATGACCATATACATCATTAAGAAGAAAAAAATTAAGTATTTTATTTGTATCAACATAAGTAGAAGAATGTATCACAACTTTTTTCTTATTAGCTTGGAAATCTAGATTTTGAAAATTCATAGAAATTTCTGCATTGATAAAAGAAGCAAAAATTTCAATATTGATTGAAGAAGTTGTATGTGATATAGAATTCAAGAGAACTTAGAGAAATAGGTGCTAGAGAAAATCAAAAATATAGAAATAGGTTTTAGAGAAATCAAATCTACTAGAGAAAAATCAAAGAGTGAAAAATTAGATCTGCTGAAAGAAAAATCAAATTCACTAGAAAAACATCAAATCTACTTTAAAAAATTAGATTTGCTGGAAAAAACATCAAATCTAATGAAAAAACATTAGAACTAGACCTAGATGACTATATACACCCCTAGGGCATACGAAATTGAAATTTTTACTTACATTTACTATAGATTCATTAGACCAATTTCAAATTTTCTTTTACAACAATGAGGTATTAGCTTAGTAGTAAGAGTCTTGATTTAAAAGCTCCAAGTTATGGGTTTTATTCTAGTGGGAAATACTGAGTTATAAAATTTTAATTGAACTATATATCTTAAGATGTGCTTATATTACAATTATTTCGAGGTTCCAACACTATTCCCTACCTGTCCTTCCGTCTCAAAAAAAGAAAAAAATTTCTTACCCTCCTTCACACCCCACACCCCCCCTCCCCCCACTTTAAAAAGAAATCTTTTTATGGAATTTTTTGATTTTTAATTATAGGATGTCTTTGAGGTTGTAGAGATTTTGAAGAATTCTAAAGCTTTTAATTTTGTTTTACTTGATGATTTATATAAATCTTTGTCAAAAGATATTATTTCATATTACATATATATGTAGATTATTAGATTTTTATGTCAAAATAAGGGTTTTATATCAATGATTTAGGCTATCCTTGAATGCTATAGAATTAATGTTTTACATGCCTGCTAGTTTTTTGAATCTTTTTTACTTGTCAAACTAGCCAATACTAAAATGGTTGAGAAATTATTAGATCTTAAAGTTTTTATGGACAAGCATAATATTTTATTGCTAAGGAATGGAAAGTGAATTTTGATCTCTATTCTTCTATTTACTTCAAAATTCTTTGCTAAATTGAAGTAGAAAATCTTCCTCTTATTTTCCTAAGTGTTGAAAGAAAAATTATTGGTAGCATTAACACAATCCTAAAAACAGAGTCAACAACATTACTAGATGGTGTGTAGTGCACATGTTATTTTGTAAAGATTGATTTACAGCATAGGAAGATAGAATTAGAACTTAAGGTCAGTAATCATTGTTTTTCCTAGAAAATTACATAGTAATTTGCAATGATGTTGCAGCTATTGTTATCATAAGGCCATGTTATTGGAATATGTTATATTCTTCATAATAAAGTTGTTCATCAGGAAAATAAACAACAATTTCCAAAAAAAAAATAACGATAGTTTTTAACAGGCACAAGTGAAATCTTCTTCAATAAGTTAGTTTTTTACTAATCCTTTTAAATTTAAAGATGCTAGTAAACTCTTGATATCTAAAGAATAATACTCTTTATAAAAAAGGAAATTTTTATCAAGGATTACCAATGAAGATTTTGATGTAGATGAATTTTGCTTAGTGCAACATAAGAAGAAGAGGCTTGTAGATATTGGTTTCAATTTAATAACCCCAAAGATATCTCCTTTTCTTTCTACTTCTACTACTCTTCTAAATGTTTTTCATTAGACAAAGCTTTTTCACCTATTAGTGACATGGACTATGAGATAAATGTTGAGCTTGAAAAATTAAGGATGGAAGCCTCCTCCCTCATATATCAATGTTAATGTTATCATGAAATATGTGAGGCCTTTCTGATAGGTCTTAAGCAAAATTATCGGTGAGTATCTTTCAAACTGGTATTTATTTTCAGATTTTCTTTTCTTGTAAGAGATAAATATTTCAATGCATTCTATTAGTTTTATTGGTAAATGTATTTTAAAAACATGCATTTTTTTTCTTCTACTTATGAAGTTAATAAAGGAGTGGTTGCTATTCTAGTTAATAGTCTACTTTGACAATTTCAAAAGAGATATTTGGATTACTTGTCCTAGTGAAAAAGAAGAATTTAGACTTTGTAGTGTTTATGCTTAGAATGATTTGAAAGATCAATCGGAGGTTTGAAAATATCTTGTATCTTTTCCTAAAGTTCCTTGGATTATTGAAGGTGATTTCAATATGGTTAAAGGTCATTTAAATAAACTTGGTGGTTTTCTTCCTAATATGTATTCTCAAGAACAAGAAGATTGGTGCAATTTTAAAGAAAAATATTTTATTTTTGATGTTCGATCTTTATTCCCTCATCCTTCAAATTAGAAGCATTATACTTGGTATAATTATCAGTAAGGAAATTCTAGAATTTATTATCAACTTGATAGATTTTACATCTCTAATGTTTTTGTTGGAAGCCTACAAGAAAAGTAGAAATGCATAGAGATGCTACTTTGTTAGACCATTTTCCTTTTAGCATTTTATCTTTTAAATTAGTTCTTCTTCCCTTCAAAAGCATGAGTTTTTTCATATGAATGCTAATATATTCACAAGACCTTGTGGGAAAAATATTTTGAAGTCTTTATTGAATTGATCAGGACATCACCTAGACTAAGGTGTCAACCCTCAATGGATTGTCTTTTTGTCGAGTGTTGGCATATTCCCATGAGTTGGATGTGCTTTGGCATGATCTTGAGGTGTTTGGGATGTTTTAGAAGTAATGATAGCTTATTTGGAGAGTTCAAGCTTCAAGGTAGGCATCTTAGGAATAACTATGTTGACTTGAAAGATTTCACCTGCTAAGACGAGATCTTATCAAGGCAAAGAGATGCCTTTTTCAAAGACAAGATGCCTTTCTAGTGCAAAATATGTCTTCTGTGCAATTAGGGAAAATGTCTTCTCCAAGCTAAAGATGTCTTCTCTATAAGGTTTTTATTCTTAGGAAGCACACATTTCCACTCTAAAGACATCTTTTCAGGTAGAATACAAGAACATTAATTTGAATTTTGGATGCCAAGGAAAGATGAAGAGTTACTTGAAAGGCTATAAATAAGTGTCAAGGCCTAAGCTTAAGGATGGAAGATGAGAAGAAAGGTCTCCAAATGTGAAGTGAAGGAAAAATCCTCCAATGAGAGATAGTGTGTAAGGTATAGAGTGAGTGTGAGAAGAAAGTTCTTCCTTGGAAAACTTGTGAGTTCTCTTTGAGTGTTGTGAGTAAATTGCTTTACTTTTAGTGTAGAGTGAGGATTTGATTGGATTACCTACCTATCCTTGGAAGTTGTATGCTTCCTTTGTGCTTGTACTTATGTTTCCTTAAGCAAGAATAAAGATTTTCCATTTCTTTTTTGTTTAATTATGGTTTTTATTTGGTCATTTGATTTGAGTGAGCTTAGATTGTGAAATCTATAGAAGCTCTGTATTAGATTAGTATCAAAGCATTAGTTTAAATAAAATTTAATTCAAGTGGAGGGTCCTCATCTCAATTGCAATGAATCACTTCATTTTTTAAAGTTTGGCTTGAACTCTCAATTTTTATCTTCTCTACTCTTCTTAGGATTTGGAAAAACTCCTTTGATCCATAAGTTGATCATATTTGTAAAGATTTGAAAAATAATTGTAGAATTGGATACCCATTGGCTTGTAATGGCGAGGGTTTGAAGATCTTGAGCTTATTTCGACTAAGATTTAGATAAATCTTATTTCATCACTTGGAATTATTGATCTTCATCAAGCTTTGGCAAAAATTTTGAAAAATTGGTATGCTTGCATCTACTTAGGGTTTGAAATTGCCTAAGGCTGGTACAGATTTCTTTGATCTTGTAAGTTCAAGTTGCTTTTATGATCTTCGAGCATAATTTGCTTGAAAGGTTTGTCTTTGAATTTAATTGCTTTAGATTTACACTTTTTGTGTTAAAGCTTAGTGCTTTTCCTTGAATGATGATGATGATAATGATGAGGATGTACACCCTAAGACATAGCCAATAGGATATGGTAGAAGAATCATAGATGAATATAATAATGCCTAAGTTTGGCTTAGACTAGAAACCTTTTCCTTAGAAATGCCTATTAGACAATGAATTAACCACTTGAGCAAGTTCTTTGTAAAATGTTCAACTAGAGGCTCAATGCTCATATTGCCAAGTAGGTTCCATATTTTCAAGTGGCTATGCCTATGAAACTTACATCTTACAACTCGATGAATAAGTGCTAGTAGGGGTTATTGAAACCTACAACAATTTATGGTGTTGGAACCTAAAACAATATATAGTTTAATTAAAATTTTATAAAAAAATTTATAGTGTTGGAACCTCATTGTTCAAAACAATTCGTCTATAGGTACACCCCACTAGAAACCTCTTCCTTAGAAATGCTTATTAGACAATGAATTAACCACTTGAGCAAGCTCTTTGTAAAATGTTCAACTAGAGGCTCAATGCTCATATTGCCAAGTAGGTTCCATATTTTCAAGTGGCTATGTCTATGAAAGTTAGGTCTTACAACTCGATGAATAAGTACTAGTAGGGGTTGTTGAAACCTAAAACAATTTATGGTGTTGGAACCTAAAATAATATATAGTTCAATTAAAATTTTATAAACAAATTATAGTGTTGGAACCTCATTTTTCAAAACAATTTGTCTATAGGTACATCCCAACACATAAATAATGATTCCTAAAGTGTGATTTGAACTAGTAACCTTCTGCTTGCAAATCTTTGTTAGAGATTAAGCTAACCACTTAAGATATCTCTCATTAGTAAAAATAAGTACTAATAGTTAACATGAATGTACCATAAATGATAAACTTATTGTCAATATTTGCATGGTTAGCATGCCCCTTTGGGATTGAACTTCTAACTTGCAAATCATAAGTTAAATTCTATAACCTCAAGTTCAACGTTTGCAATCTCAAGCTTTTGCTTAGTCTCTTTATGGTACTTGAACTCTGCCTTGTATAACAAATACAACCTGGCCACTTGTTTCTCCAATTTTGACCATGGCCTACTGGTAGTCAGCATTGCCAGGCTTGCACAATAGAGGTTGGAAATCTCCATGTACTCTGTAATCTTCTTGATCTACAACTCTTTCAGGTAGATTTATGTCTTGTTGTATGCATTCAGCTCATCAAAGATAGGTTGCCATATGTCACCTCCTTATTGGAGCTGTTGGAGGATGTCATTTACTTTTGCCTTTGCTAATTGGATTTCCTTTTTGTTAATTTCTTTATGCAATCCCACTTAGTCCCTATAGTGATTCTTCACTCTCTCGAACTTCAGGGCCTCATTCTTCCAAGAAACAATCTCAATTGCAAATTTTTGGCGTAAGGAACAGACTTCCTCCATGGAGAGATTTCTATTTTCCATTGTCAATCTTATTAATTCATTATTCATCCTAGCTAGCTACTCCTACTATTGATGGATAAAATTTGCCCTCTACTACTTCTACACATCAACATTCCATAGGTGATGATTCTCTGCGGTCAAAATCTCATTCTCCTAATGTGTATGTGCCAAGTCCTTTTGGATGGTGTGCATTGTGGCATTATCCAAGAACTGGTCAAAGACACTCATCTCCTTTGCATCCTCAACCTTTTTGAGCTTGTTTTAAAGCTATTTGAAAGCTTCCATCTCATGTTAGTGCTAGGTTGAGCAATGCGGGATCAATGAGACAAGCCCATAATTCATCAACCTCCATAGCCAAGTTTTCGTTTTGTGCTTTGGCTATTTATAGTTGCTCCTCCATTATGATGCATTTGCCCCTCACTTCTAGTAGCTCTAACTGGGTTGTAATGATGGTATCTAGAAGATCGAAGACATCCAAAATTGATTGCCTAGTTTCCATAAGTTGGTCCAGCAATTCCTCATGCTGGGCTACACTCAATCTACCACTAAAAATTCCTATGGATGCTTGCACATCTCTCAATGTAGAAATGTCTAGTACAAATGCCACTGGTACATTAAGTACTTTGGCAATTTTGTCAGCAACTACCTTAACTGTTGTCTCCTACCCATGATGCTACATCACCAAGATAGTTTTTTCCTCACCCTCCTTCAAATGCTTTGAAAAATATAGCAGCATTCCCAAAGATTTCTAGAAATTGTTGCTGTTGCGAGAGAGATACTGTTACCTCTCTAGGATAAGGATTTGACCTCATAAGCAATTGAATTCATTGGGTTGAGAAAATTGGTCCACCACCTTCCATCTAACTTATTATTCGAGCCACTTCATTAAGGTGGCTCATTACTGGACAATACATATATGGATCACCATCGCTCATTTCTACTTGTTATTCCTACTACTACAAGAGCTACTCTTAGAATTCATGCATGTTCTTAATGGCAGTGTGGGCTTCTAGCATTGTTTCATGAGTAGGTGGTGGAGGTGGTTGCTACTACTCCTCTTTTTGAATGACTTTGGTAGGCACTTTGTCCTTCATCATCTCTACCTAGGCACTAGCTAGAGCACGTTGGACAACTTCATTCGTGTAGCATGTTATGCCTCCCCTTTTGCATAACTTTCTAATGAGGCACAAAAAAGGAAATTCCTTCTTTCCATGTTCATTTTTCTAAAAATATTTTTCTATCTCAAGATAGATTAGCTATGGAATATTGACTGGCAATTTACCGCTTAGAGTGGTACATGCACGAGCGGAGAAGGCTTTGATTTTGCTTGGTCTTACTGTTGGATTGAGGTGAAAGGCCACAATCTTGAAATATGCACATTCCACTATGGTTAGTGCACCAAACTCCTTATGGTCCACTCCATAACACTACTGTGTCCATTCCTTTTTTACGTTAAGATTTTCCTACATTGGAATTTTTGCAAGATTTGCCCTAGTTTCTGGAAACCCAAGGACCTTGACAATGGCTTTCATTGAGTAGGAAATTAAAATGTCCTTGATCTTGATCATTGAACTAGCCTACCGATTATTCTAGAAAATGTATGTCTCTCCCATGTACCACTCCCCACTAGAAGTGATTGTGACCCACATGCAAGAGTTCTACAGTTGAGCTTTAACTTTTGGAGGTGTAAACTCCAAGAAAGGTCCAAATTTTAATTCTTGAAGCATAGATTTCTAGACCTCCTTGTTCATAATTTGCTTGAGGTAAGCCTCTGTCAAGGTGACTTCAAGGTTTGATCTAGGCTTTGGTGCCTCATCTCAATGAGATTGTTCTATTATGGCTACTTCTTCAAAAATCTGTTAGATAGATTTTACATTGAGCTTTAGGAAGAGGTCTCATTGCATGGATTTCTGCTTACTCATGGGGCTGTACTTAGCCCCTTCTAGTTCGTGGTTGTTTGTCCCTTGGTTGGGATGGTCCTTCTTTTAGGTCCCATCTGTGCTCACAACATAACAAAGGATTAGCATATAATGTGTAAGTTATAACCTTTAAGTACCTTATCTTGTTGGGCAATTACACTTAGGCTAAGGTTTGATCATGGTGAATTAATTATTTGATTATTATTTAACGTTATTTCATTCTTAACGTTATTTCATTCTTAATGTCACTAGAGCCTATTGGAAGGGTTTAACCCTCATAATTTGATGTTTTAATGTTGGTTTCTTAGTGAAACCTTTGTGGGAGTTAGAAAAATTTTGAAAATTTTTTTGTCAAAAACTTAAGGTTTGTGGTTCCCATGAATGGAGTGAATCAGACAAATGGTTAGGAAGATATAACTCTTAGAAGGTTCTGGGCTTTGAAAAGGTCAAAAACTCCCCTCTCGTTTTGGCTCAAATGTGAAAAATTCTTAAGTGTCTGCATGTATATATAGATGGTTTTTGCCTTGTGTTGATGGGATCCCATCAATGGGGTCACATCAATGGGTTGGATGCGTATACAGGAACCCGTCAATGAGGCTAGTTGAGAAAATTTTCCACATTGAATATTCTGAAAAATACGAGTTTTCTTATGAAATTAGGATCTACAGAGAGCTAGAAAAGTCATGAACATGATGAAGTGCTTAAAGAGGGCTTATGAATTCCCAAAAATTAGAGAAATGATGGGAGAATGAAATTTTATGAAGAAAATGCACACAATTGGATGCAACCAATGAGGAGCACGAAAGATTTGATTGTCAGAATGCCTAAGGATAAGGAACTTAACTAGCCCAACTAAGAGATATGCAAGTGGATCCTCCCCATAGTAGGTTTATGCCCTTTTTGCCCTTGCATAACCTTAAATCAAGGAGTTTGTGGGCCCCATAGTTGATTAATGCTTATGAAAAGTTAAGGAGCTAATCCAAAAGAATCTACCTAAGAATTTTAACACATCAAACTAAGACATTGAACAAAACATGGAAACTAGTATTGAGGTGAATTACAGAAACCATTGATGGATGAAGAGAGAAGATAGAATGGAGTTCCATCTCATGATCACATGAAGTCCCTTGTGGATGTGATGGTTAAATGACTTGCTAAAGTCCATCCTTAGTCTAGATCAAAACCAACCACTTTCAGTGACTTTGCATCAACACTTTAAGACTAGACCAACCCCTCAAAATAAAAAATGCTCCCACAGATCAAACATCGTTCTTTATTAGAGAAGAAAAGAGAAGTAGGAAGTGAGAAAGGACCTTAGTTAGAGGAGATATTTAGACATGGGTAACATATCTTTCTAGTTCTATAACCAATTCTTGTGGCATGTTATTTTATCTAAGGGATATGCTTTGAATTCTCGTCATTTTTTTATGTTTTTATGGATATTTGGATGGGAACCACACTATGCAAAGACTTATTAACTTCTTGTTATTGGTTGACATAGAATGGTAAGAAATCCATAAAAAACACTCATGCACTCAAGTGAGTAGAAAAGTACAAAGAGCATCGAGTTCCCTTGAAGTCACACCCTTATCAATCCATTTGATCTTTCCCAAGTTTGGAAACTACCAAGGCCACATGTTCATTAAAGTTTCATTAATGAAAGGACCTCATATTTCCAAAACTAGAAACACCATAGATTGATGTGGATGGGTGGATGATGTGGACTCATTGCCTGTTCCATGAAAAAGAAACTTTGTCTTAGTTATCAATATTAAAATCAAAAATAGAAACCAGACATTAGCAATCAAAAACATTAAGTGCAAACCACCATTTGCAAATAGCTACAGCGTCATTGTGTCTTGTTGGCAATACAACAATTTATTAGAACACAAATCAAAAAACATACCAAAATAAAGTAAAATATAAAAGAAATTATAAAATATTTAAGAAGGATAAAACGTACTAACCATGGTGTCAAAAATGGTAAAAATCAACAAAGTTTAAAACAAAAAGGTGTAAAATTAACAAGGTGTAAAACAAAAAAGTGTAAAAACTGAAGAACCACTTATATAATTAGCACAGATGGTCATCTCCCCCACAACTGAGCTAGAAGGAGGAGATCCAAAAAATTGAGCAAGGTTGTCCATCGAATGAGGTGGTATTTGCATTGCCTTGCTTGGGCTCATGGAAAGATTTAAGTTGTTGCATGTTGACCAATTGCTTTTTGTTTGGGCTCTGAGGTTTCTAGGTTGACATGGCCCCAGAAGGAAAGGTTTCATAGATTATATAAGGCCCTTCCCACAATGTTTGGAACTTAGTCTTTTGAGTTACATATGTGGGGTTCTAATAGAGGACCTTGTTTCTAGGTTAAAATTTTACTTTCCTTATTCCAAGGTCATGGCATTTTTTTGTTGAATGCTTTGTGCACTTATTTAAGGATAGGGCCACCAATCTATTAACATCTAGCACATGAAGGTTGATCAATCTTTCTTTCTATGCCAGGCTAAGGTCAAGATTAAGGTCATAGGCTATTGAAACTATATGGAGCTTAGGTTGAATTGGAAGTATTGGTAATTTTCCGTACACCAGCTCATAGGAAGAATAGCCTATAGGGAGTTTCCATGTTGAGTAGTAAGCCCAAAGAACATCATTGAGTTTAGTGCTCTAGTCTCTCCTATGTTTGGTAATTTTTCTCATTAGGATTTTAGAGATCTCCCTATTGGTAACCTCTACTTGACCATTAGCTTAGGGGTAGTAAGGTGTTGTCAATTTATGTTCAACCCCCAAGCATTGCATGAGCTTTCAAAAGGTGGTGCCTGTGAAATGAGTACCATTATTAGAAATTAGTTCATGTGGCACCCCAAACTTGTTTAAAATATTCTATTGTACAAACTAAGCAGTAGTGGAAGATGTACAATCTGTAACAATTGCTGCTTCTACCCATCTCGTATAATAGTCAACAACGACTATAATGTATGTCTTTCCATTTGACATGGATGTAATGGGATCCATGAAGTCAATGCCCCAGATGTCGAAGGATTCCAGTGGTTGAATCCACTACTAAGGGTTCTTTATTTAAGTGATCATCCCACCATCACATTGATAGTATTCACAACAACGAACGAAGTGGTGGGCATCCTTGAAGATTATTGGCCAATAATACCCTATCATAAGGATCTTAATGGCTATGCATCTCCTAGCATAGTGGCCCCCATAAGGGCCCTCATGAGCATCTTGGAGAACATGCAATTGGTCAACATCAGGAACACACCAATGAAGTAGGCCATTAGCACACACCTTGTAAATATGTTTGTTGATCTCCATGAAGTGTTTGGCCTAATGAAGAAACTATTATTTCTTCCTATGGTCTAACTCTTGTGGCATATCTTAAGTGAGAAGATAAGTGAGGATGCCATCATACCATGTAGGTTTAGCAGGCAATTGGTCATTTATCACACCAGCAAAGAGGAGTTCATCAGGGAATTGATCAAAAAATGAGATCTCCTCCTCTTTATTATCCCATCGTAACCAAGACAAGTGATCAACAACCACATTTTAGTCCCCTTTTGATCTACCATTGTAAGATCGAATTCCTGCAAGATCACAAGCCACCATATAACACAGGGGCTTACCATCAGCTTATTCATTAGGAAGCAAATGGCATTGTGGTCTATGTGCTAAACACCTTGTATCCAAGCACATAGTGTCTAAACTTCTCCAAGGCATACAACACTATCATTAATTCTTTCTCCATTATAATGTAGTTGAGCTATTGATGAGACGCGGATTGCACAAGCCGCGATATCGCGGCCGACGCGATATCGCACACGCGATATTGCGTCCTTCCCTGCGATATCACGTACACGATATCGCGGTCTGCCGCCATATCTATAAATAAGAGGCAGCACTCCCCTCATTCGACATCCTAGGCGTAAAGTAGCGAAGCTCTGGCGGATTGATCACCCCAGAGATAGAATATTTTCCATGTGCCTGTAGTAGGAGTCCCCCAAGTGAACGGTTCTTTATTCGAGCAGCTTTGTACCTGAACACAAGTTGTGTACGGCAATAAAGATGAGCTTTGTGGATAAACCTTGCAGTGCATGGATAGGTTTAATTAATGTTATTTACTGCTTTCCTAGTAACGCGGCATGAGTATGACTTGGTTACGAGCATTGACGAACGTGTACGGCTAGCCAAGGAATCGGCTACTCATCGCGATTAGATCCTCTCACCCTTTCCTCCTAGAACGTGGGACAAGTACGACTTGATTACGAATATCTATGGATGTGTACGACTAGTCAAGGAATCGGCTGCTTGTCACACTTAGGTTAGTTAAGTGCCTCAGTACGACCGCTTCAAGCACGTGCGTTACGTGTGGTAATCCCAGTAACGATTAGCATTTGGTAGCCACAATTGCATAGTTCAGGGTGTGTACGGCAAGTGGAAACGGATGCTGACGCTAGGGCTTAGTGCTATAGTTAGAGTTAGTTTTAGTTTCTCAACCCTTCACTGTTTAGCATAGGAGATAAACAGAAAATTATCAAAAAAATCATATACCTCAGACTTGCTTAACCATACACCGTGACACATACAAGCAAGCCTGGGAAGACAAC
>MNCI01032310.1:13087-42756 GCA_015680685.1 Gnetum montanum | reverse complement strand
CATCTTTCTTTGTCAGCTCCACCAACAATGTAGTGATCTTAGAGAAATTCTCTATGAATTGTTAGTAATAGCCAGTGTGGCCAAAGAATGACCAAAAATATTTAACGATTTCCAGCTGACAAGTAATTCCTTAGATGAACATAATCCTTTTAGGGTCCACCTCGATCACTACTTGTGAGATTCTATGCTCCAACACAATGCCCTCTTGGATCATTAGATATCTCTTTTTCCAATTGAGTCGAAGATTGGTCTTCACACACCTTTTTAGCACTTGCTCAAGGTGGTCTAGGTCTTATTCTAATGTAGCACCATAGGTGGAGAAGTCATCCATGAAGACTTCCACCTCGCTACCAATCTACTATTGAATAATGCTAAGGACGTCGTATTGAAAGATTGTAGGGGCATTACATAGACCAAAAGGCATCTTTATGTATGTAAAAGTCCCTTAGGGACTTGTAAATGTTGATTTGGCCTAATCATTCGATGCGATCTGAATTTGGTTATAGCCATTATAACCATCCAAAAAGTTATAATAGCAATGGCCAAAAATAGTGTCCAACACATGGTCCACAAATGGTAATGGGAAATCATCTTTGTAGGTCTTCATGTTCAACAGCCTAAAGTCAATAAAAATCCTCCACTTGCCACCTTTCTTTGGCATGATCACAAGTGGGCCAACCCCCTTCCTATCTACAGTTGGATAGATGAACCCTACCTTGAGAAGTTGTTCAATCTCCTCCTTGATGATCTGCTTCAACTTGGGGTTCAACTGGTGTTGTGATTGTCTCTTTGGCTTTATGGAAGGATTCATATAGATGCAATGTTGGCATATCTAAGGAGAAATCCTAGTGAGTTTAGGATATGATCAAGTAAAGGTTATTGGCCATTTGTTGATCACCTTCAATAGCATCTCTTTCTGTTCAGGAGCAAGGTTTGCATTAATTATCACTAGCTTACCATTTTTTAGAAATGCATACTCCATACCAAAAACTAGAGTTTTCAACTCCAAGGGCTCCTGTTTAAAATTTTTAGGGATCTCCAACTCTCCCCAAAAAGTATCATTAGCTTCATCATTAAAGAGTTGGTGATGAACTTGCTCTAGTTCATCTATGCCTTCAACATAGACATATGTTAAGCTCTCAGTGGGTTCCATGCAAAGTGTGCTACTTATAGGATTAACTGTCATCCATTGGATGTCCTCCTATTTTATGGCTATTATGTACAGGCAACTTTGAATTTTAGATTCATTTGAATACTATCTGCATGTTGTGATTGATGTGCTTTTTATGGTCCATAGATTCTACACACAGTTGCACCCTGTATCAATGTACGCGATGGATGAAACTCTCTTCTTCTTGATCTCTCCAAATTCATTTTTTTGAAAATCTCTAAGGAAAGATCTTTGATTCCCAACCATGCATCAATGGTACTTAGCCAATCTCTTCCCATAATTATTGGAAAGTCACCCTTATAGTTATCCACATGGATCACTAGGAAGTCTGCAGGATAGCACCATCCACAAATAATAGTCACAATGTCCTCCACTAATCCCAAAGGAATACTAATGGACTAGTTTACTAACTCAAGGTGAATGTTACTCTTCTTGAGTGAAGGTAGGTTCCAAGCTTTGTACATCTCATAAGAAATTAGATTAACACCAAAACCTAAATCCAAAAGAGCTTTACAAGGTTCATTCCCAACAACTTAAAAATAGATTAAGGGATGCCTAGGATCATATCTTTTTTTAGGAAGGTGGTCAGCCTTTATCCAATTAGTTACCACATGGGTTAGCATGACAGTATGCACTTTGGAGGGTGTTTGGTTTGAAGGGGACTTGAATGGATTGGATGCAAAGGATGAGGAAGAAGCAGGATTATCAACCACATAAGTTAATGAGACCTTTTTAGGGCTTTTGGTTGAAAAAATGATCTTTATTTGGGTCTAGGTTTTGAACCACCTGGCTGAGGAGCCGACTGTAAGTTAACAGCCCTAGTAGCATTGCATTGCTACAGCTAGGCTGGAATCTTGTAATGCATTAATGGAGCAAGTGGTAATTGGGTTGAAGGTGGAGGGACATGTACAGAAGGATGAGAAGGATGGTAAGGATATGGAGATTCCCCTCTAGGAGATGGAGAATGAGCTCTGTAATACTCAGGAACGTAGTAGCGATGCTAAAAAGAAGCCTAACTAGAAGAGTCATGCAGAGACATGGGTTGCTAAACATAGTACCCATATGGATCAAGCTATCTATAAGGGTATTGCTGCCTTGGTGGTGGCATCCCCCATCACTGTGGGTGTTGCCACTAATGATACTGCTCAAGCAGTTGTGGTGGAGCCCCACTTGGATAATAGGCTTGTTGTTGGTGGAACTACCCTTGGTTGCCTTGAGGATAAGGCAACCTTATGGGTGCTTGCCTTCTCGCCAATCTAATATTTAGAGCATACATCCCTAATTCTTATAAGTGTGACACAATAGGGCAACATCCCTTAGGATGTTTGTATTGGTAGATGTCACATCCATCATCATCATCTAATTCAAACTCCAAAGCCTCCTCTACAACAACAACTTTGTCCTTATCCCTTTGATGGGCACATTCAGCTTCATTCCTTCTCCTACAATCATGATCACTACTTTGCTATTTGGATGCCTCTATGATTTTCAAGACCATTTAGAACTTTTTATCCAAAGAGTCCCACATTTTATCTACCTTAGCCAAAATTTTGGAGATATATTTCTAGATTGATAAGGTTTTTCGCTGCACGACTTCATCAAGTGGTGTCTCCTCCTCATTGTCAACAAACTATGCTTCTATTTTTCTAATAGAAGGATCCCAGTTGTACTCCTTCACAATCTCTCTTTTTCTGAGCTCTCCTTCTTCTTTAGTAACCTACTCAATGAGCCTTTGGATCTAATGTGCTCTTAATTGTGATAGCCTCCCTTGGGCATAGACCCCAAGAGTTCTCCTCATTTCTAATCAGAGCCCATTTATGATATGGCGAAGCTACTCCCTTTGAGAGTAACCATAGCTAGGACATTAGTGCAAAAGGGAATAGTACCTACCCATGGTTGCATCTAAGGGTTCATGTGTTTCTTGTCTTCAACCCTAGATCTACTTTCTAGAGTTGGACACTCAAGAGTATGTCTGATATTTATCATTAAACATCTTAAGCATCATACTCCATCTACAAATTGATTCTGGCTCTAAGGACCGATACCAACTTTTTGCTTCTTTTATGAGTATCCTAGGGAATAGCTTAAGTTTTTTCCATTCATTCTTTATGTTCTGCAAAGCATAAGCATTGTGAAAGGTTTGTAGATAATTTTGTGGATCTAAGTTATATCTCCCTTCAAATTTGAGGATGTTGACCATATCCAACCACTTTATTCAGCTATCTTTCAGATGCCTTGTTAGAATTCTGACTACCTCTATGATGTTCAACATGTTTCAAGTTACAAGCAAAGGCTCATCATAGTCATGGCCTCTATGATAGCCATGATGCCTATGATGTCCTCTATTGTCCCTTCTCTCATGGTCGTGGTCCTTCATTAATGTCCATGCCCTTGATCTCAATCATTCTGACAAGCTCTATGATCACAATCAACTCTGTTCTACCAGTTACCTCCATCACGATCACATCCTTTCTAGCTTTAGTCAAAGTTAGCGGAGAAAGAAGAGGATGACGAAGGTGAAGAGAAAGGAGAACTAGCACAGCAGTGCCTACCACCCCCTCTTCGATGGTCATGGCCACAATCATCATTGTGATGCTTGTCCCTATCCCTAAAATGACTCCCCCTTTGGATCCCCCATGATTATAGGACCCATTCTTGCCTAAACTAGGATTGTTTACAGTGGACTGTAAATTTTGGTTTAAGCCCCCTTCATCGAAATTAAGGGAAGAAGAGTTGGTGAAATGAGAATTCCCAAAGAAGGGATCCTCACTATCTTTTTAGCCTAATAGGAACAAGGGGTTATTGAACCATTTCCCCTTTCCAGCTTCATAGTGCTTCTCCTATTGTTGAGTAACTTTACGTTATGCTTCAGTGAGATGGTAATCCCTAGAATCATGATCCTACACAACATATCTAGCATGGAGCCCCTAGATGCCCAACCTCATAAGAGTTTATTGGAGCATCACAAGAACTGATCAATTAAGCGATAACACAATGTTGCCCTCTATGTCTCTCCACTACATCTAGTCATCCTGATGTAAGACGAAGGTGAAATCAGGCACATATTCATTGGGATGAGTATATACCACTCAACATTGTTGGGACATTAGTTGGTTTGATCATTCATTTCTTAGATATGATTAATGCTTAAATTTTAGTGGAGAATCATCCTTGTGAAAAGAAGAAATTTTGAATTACAAGAAAATTAATAGTGTGCTTTTTACACTTTTTATTAGTGTTAGAATGATTGCGACTTTAAGGTTTGATCTAATGATGTTGAATGATTTTTCACTAAGTCTTGCATAGTGCACAAAACTAGCTAAAGTCCCTGGTAATAACACTAATGATGAATAATGAGTATACCCTACACCCAACCATATGAATCACTAGCGCTCACTTAGCGACCCAATTGAATCCCAAACACTTAGGTTTCTTCGTACATTGGTTCTAGGAGGTGAAACTAATTGTTGCAATCATTGTCTTCCCAATTCCACTTGTAAAGTTCAAGGGTATGGTTAAGTGTAACTGAGGTATGTTATTTTTATCATTTTGACTTTTATGTTCTAAGTTTCCTAAGAATCAAGAATAAAGAATAAAGTATTTTAATTACTAAATTAATCTAGTAACTAGCGTACACTTAACTAATCCTAACATAAGCATCCATTCCCACTTACTGTACACATCCTGAACACATATAGTGCTACTGGGTTACCAAACGTTAAACATTACTAGGATTACTAAACATTAGACATATGCTAGAAGTGGCTATACTTATGTTTGCTATTTAATTTCTATTAATTACTTAATTACTTAAAACATTAAAGAAAATTTCTTGAATATTAAATGCATAATGGAAACAATTAATCTAGTCCAAGTGCTACAAGGTTTGATCAAAAAGTGTGTCTTTATTGCCACACACATTGAAGTGCTTAGGTATAACAATGCTTGAATAAAGATCCGTACACTCTTTGACTCCTACTATGGGCACTCAGAAAATATTCTAACTTCTAAGAGAAAAAACTACAAGAAACTTCACTACAACTATTAAAAGAATGTCATAAATGCAGTGGCTAGGTGCACATTAATAGGCAAAATAAAGTGCCTTGTTGAGGGGTACATGTCAACGGGTCAAACCCTGCATCGACAAGATCATGTCAACAAAATCCCATCGATAGGGTTGCATCAACGACATCCTGTCAATGTGGCCAAACCATGCAATTTATCAAAAATTTATTTACAATGATAACAATTGCTGTCAACCCAACAGAAAAGTCATGAATTACTAACTACATGACATATCTCACTACACAAGAGCTTCTTGTTGAGTGGAATAAGAAACAAAAGAAGTAGTTCATCCATAGAGTTAAATGGTATCTTTACAAGATCTATACTGATGGATTAGTTAGATGATGTGTTCCTGAAGAGAACCAACAAAGAATCTTGCAAGATGCACATGAGAGACCATGTGGTGATCATTATGCAGGACACATAATAGCACTGAAGTTGATGATGGCAAGCTACTGTTGGCATACCATATTCAAAGATGCACACAAATTCACTTAGTCTTGTGAAAGATGCCAATGCAATAGGAGAATAATGACTAGAAATGAAGGGCCACAATAATGGATCTAGCCATTAGATCCATTTGACATCTAGGGAATTGATTTTATGGGGCCCATCACACCAATGTCCAACAAGAAATCATATATTATAGTGAAAAATGATTATTGAATGAAATGGGCAGAAGCAGCCACAGTCAAAGATTGCATAGCTAAAATAGCTGCTAAATTCTTTTAACAACACATGGTGAATAGGTTTGGAGTATCATGCATGCTCATATCTAATAATGAAACATATTTCTCAAAAGTTACATTCAAAAAGCTAATGCAGCAACTTTGAGTGAATCACAAACTAACTACACAAGATCATCCAAAAGAAAATGGTTAAGTAAAAGTGACTAACAGATAAATCACTAGAATATTAACTAGAATAGTTAGTGTTGGTGACCATTTGGGACCAGACTGCCAATGTGTTGGATGGCCTTTGGGTCTTGTGACCTTGGGAAGTCACGAGATTGAAGGTGATCTTCAAATAGGGTTTAGGTGCTTACTGGTCTCTGGAAACACCAAGGCATAGATACCTCCAAATAAACTCAGTAGTTACATGAGTATGTGTTTGCTGTTGCGAATGTTAAAATAGTTGGGTTGTGTATAAAATTGCAATCGGCTATCATAAAAGAAATTTAACTATCTTTGTCAAATATTGAGGGTTATTGAAGGTTTCTATCTTATTTAATCACTTAGTCTATACAATCCCTATAGTACAATACTTATAACAAATAAAATTTTGCAAAAAATTTTGAGCACAATTTTGCCAATCTACTCCTAATTTTCCTCAAAGAGAAAGTTTCATAAGAAAACTAGAAATAGAGTAAGATTCAATGGACTTAAAAAGAGAAAGAGAAAAAGCATAATTGCATGAAATCTCAAATATTTAAGCAAGATAAATTGACATGAGAAAACACTTTGCAATAAAGCTATTTCTAATTCAATAACTATGAATTGTCCAAACTTTTTGAGCTCAACAAGCAATTTCATAAAGATAATCTTATTATACTACCAAAAATCATTATGTAAATGACAAAGTACGAGTATCTATTTTGGCTACTTAATAGTTGTCAAAGATTGCATTCAACAGAACTTTCAAAAACTTTGACAATTTTCAAATTGAAATACCAAGGAAATACACTTTAAAAATAAAGAAGCTATTTCAATTATTTCAAAATACCAAAGATTTTCCTAGAGACTCTATGCTCAAAACAAGCAATTTCATTAAGACATTACTATTAAATTGCTCTTGAGGCTTTTCAACAGCATAAGCTCTTCTATGGAAAATTTTAATAAAAGGCTAATATTGCACAAAAATAGAGCTATAAAAGAGACGTAGGAAAAATCCCAAAATTAAATGCCAAGCATGATATTATCTAAACCATTAGCTAAGTAACTAAAACAAAATGGGAAGAAATGAACTCATAAGATTAAAACAAAGAAGTTGAATTGATGTCTTTAACAAGCCATGCTTTTACAATCTTCAATCTTCTTCCAAGTTGCTTCACCCCCAAATCTCCCTTTTCACTCTACCTTTGAAGCCTTTTTATAATGGCTTTGGGTAGTTACAATAATCATGAAAAGTTAAGGGTATTACAAATATTAAAGGGATTACTTTATAACCACCCTAGAAGTTATAACTTCCATAGGAAGTTATTAGAAATATGAGCTGTGGTTGCCAAGTGTTTCCTTGGTAACAAATATCATAGGAAATTATAAAAATTAGAGAAAAACATGTCATAGCTAGCAAGTATCTCATCAAAAATATCAAGGAGATATAGTTATCTATGAAAAATTTTAATTTCCCAAAAATTAAATTTACTATATATTTATAAATCCTTTATTTCTCAAACCTTAAACCCTACCTTCCTTTTTATATTTAAAAGTCTAGCAAATGTAATTTAATTTTTGAAAATATTCATTATGAAGGTCATGTATCTTTGATGCCACATGTCATTATACATCACGTTTGATGTATCATCGTTTTGTAAGGTTCACAATGCCCGCATCCATTGTACCATGGATCATGTTGCCTTCATTCCATGTTAAGGGGTGGTTCTACCATTTGCCTTCATTTCGTTATCGTCTCTACCCTATAGCCATATATGCCATGGAACCCTCTGTTGATGGAGTCTCAAAACCACACCTTCATTATCAATGGTAGATTTCACGCTTGAGTCCTCATCGACAACGATGTAGGAAGAGCTGCATAATTGCTATCCACCCCTATCACTAATGAATATGTAGCTCTTGCAACGATGTCATCTATACACCTTCATCGCCTTGATGGCCTTCTTCCCACTACACCTTGTGGTTTGTTTTTGTTGCCACAATAGGCCTTGTATTCTACATCTTCTCTGCATCGCCTTTAACATTATCATGGCAGCAACAGCCTTCCAACCCTTGTCGTAGTTTGATTTCCGTTAAGGATAATATGTTTTGCATAAATCCATAGTGATTAAAACAAGAATTTATTTTTTTTATGCCCTAAGGTGATGTTTATCCTAAAAAATTTTCTTCCAATTTCCCTATGATTTCCTGTTAATACAATTTCATCCGTTTTTTATTCATGAATTAACTGTTAACATAGAACCTTAAGTTTTTAAAGATTTTTCTTCTGAGTTGCAAGGTCTATGCACTATTTTGGCTAAATACTAGGCTTCTAAATATTTTATCATTATTTGTTTTATTTTCTTATGACTGTATTCGATTGATTTTTTCCCTCAAAACTGTTATTATCATTTTAGCAACCTTGCTAACCACAGTAGTAATTCATCGTTTATAAGCTACTTTGAATGGAAGAATTTTCAACCTTTTCTCTATTACTTAAAGGCAAGAACATTCTTGAAATGTTAAAATATCAAACACTTAATAGGCTTGTGGAGAGCCATCCTGTACAAGGAATAAAATACCTTGTGCATTCCAATTACAAACATGAATTTTAGTATGAAATCTCATAACATTTTCACAAGAAAAAATATTGTTTTTCCAACCTTTGGCTTGCAACTAAACTTTCATAAATTCCATAATCTAAACTTTTGCTTTTTTCTACCTTGGAATTATAGATACTTAAGCCTAAAGTATAACCTTAAGGATACTCCCCATTCATTTTCTCCTCAATGCTATTCACGATTTAATCATGCCTCATATTATTGCCCTCAAGTGAATAATCTAACTCTTTGTGTACTAGCATTTTTTTTCTAATCACTAGTACAAACTACATTGGGTAATTTAGTCTTCATCATGAACTTTTAAATTAAACATTGCTCCATTAAATGATGTAAATGTGATAATAGTTGGTTGATTTCAAAAGGATTAGAGCACTAAGTTGAATGATGCTCTATGCGCATATAGATCCACATGGAAACTCCCAATAGCATACTTGTCCTATGAGTTAGTTTATGAAAAACTTCCCACACTACCAGTCCAAGCAAAACTACAAATCTTAGTTAATGTTAGTAAACTCTACTTCAATCTAAACTTAGCTCAACAAGGACACCTCATGAACCTTAACCTTCTAGCGAAAAATAGACTTGTATCTCTAATGAGTAATGAAGTACATAAGAAATACTCCAAACATAGGCATAACATAAGAATACAACAAGTGTAAATACAATCACGTGATAAAGTCCTCTATTACAATCCCAGTCATGTGCCACAAAAGACTAAGTTCCAAACCTTATGGGAAGGATTCTATATTGTCCATGCAACATACCCATCAAATGCCATGCAAATCTATCACCCAACCAGCCCACAAAAACTTATCTTGGTCAACATTCAGCAAGTCAAATTATTCTACAAAAGTCTTGACTCTTCTATGGATTCTACTTGATCTACCAAACCATCCTCAACCTGTTCCATCTTCTACTTAATTGTTTTTAATAATAGTTATGGACGTATCTAATATGACACTTAGCCACTAAAATTTTCTTTTTCTTTTCTTACTACTTTTCCACATTCTTGATATCTTTCGTATTCTTTTGTACTTTTCTCATTTCTTAATCATTTCATATTCTTTAATATCTCTTAAATTCTTTCTCCATTTTTCCATTCTTATCATTTTTCTATGATTTTTCATCATTTTTCTTGTACACATTTTTGTTAATTTTCCAATAAAGTGCAAAGGAATAAATCAAGATGTAGTCATGATAATGTGAAAATTACCCTATGTTATCAAATCATGGAAGGAATGATTCTATATATAATGAGACCACATCATTCATCCACTAATTTCATTATGCCTAGATAGAAAAGTGAATAACTAAGTGGGAATGAAAAGGGTGTGACATGAAAGGGACTTGTGGATTCTCTAGCACTACTACAAGTTTTATCCTATTGTTAAGACTGTATCATTTTTCTTGAATTCTAACCAAAAAATAATCTCATTCCACCCCAATGATATATATAATCATAATTCAATAGTTTTGTATAATATAGTGTTATTTTTCCATTATGGCAATACTAACATGTATGTTTTGCAAGACAAGTATGTTCTACATTCAACTCCTTAAGTGCCTACAAACACTTATAGGTGTGGTTATACAAGGGCACTACGGGTTGAAGCCTACTTTGGAAAGGACCCACTTGTGTAACTCTTGTATCTCATACTTGATGACCAATTCCACATCATCTTGTGCCTCCAAGACACTTTAACCATCAATGTTTACTTTCCTAAAGTTTCATATTCAATCATGCTTTTGACAATTCTCACTACCATCTCTTATACATCTTATTGACCTTCTTTGCCAAAGATCCCTTCTTTATGATCTTTGACTACCAAATTTCCATAACTTAAGCATCATGTATGATCAAAGACCCTTTAGACAACTTCTACATCTTCCAAATTATCCATTTGACTCAACTTTTTCACCAAAAATTGATTAAAACTCAAAATTTTTTGGTGGTAACATTGTAGCTACAATGTATTAGGTCCTATAACATCATAGCTACTATGTTGTATCTATGATGTTGCATCAACAAAAATCTATATATATGTGTGAGTTAGAAAATTTTTCATTTCCAAATTTCAAAGTAAGGGGAGTTCATGTTGTTTTTCTAAGCCTCTAACGCCTAAACTTTCAAGCTTTATAACTTTCTCACTGTAGCTACAATTTGTGTGATTTTTTAATCCTCTTTATTACAAAGTACCAACTTGGTCATGGGGGAGAGTATTGCATGTAAAAAAGTCAAGTTGAGCCGAATTTTTCTAACACTAGAAAAGAATATCAAGGGTAAGAATAGGAGAAAAAGAGAATATTTTAATCAATTAATAAAATAAAAGCTAATGAACCTAACTAATTCTCCTAGCTAACCATCCAATAAAATAATAAATGAGAAAGGAAAAATATGAGAAGTCATCATAATTAAAAGAACAAGTAAAACAAGGGTTCCTTTTTCAATTTTTCTAACTCTACAACCATAGTAAGAGCCATAGGTAATAATAAGGAAAAAAAGCTAAACAAAACCAAGGATCTAAGAAAGGAATATGAACTACTAGAGACTTATTTAAATCATTGTATAAGCTCAAGAGAATCTTTGATGATTGCAAATGGTTCCCAAAAGACCTGCAATAGAAGGACCCTCACAAAAAGAAACCAAAAGACTAAGAAGTCAAGGCAAAGGACAAACTAGAGAATAAATGCTGCAAGTAGAGCAAGAAACTCAATTCTTTAGCATTCACCAACAAACCCTTACCACTTTATAATCTACGCAAGCCAAGGTTGAAGCACCACCAACTCCTGAGCAAAGATAGCATCTCACATTGTCAACAGAATGCCTCCAAGCTATCCAAGAGATGTTTAATATGTTCACAACAATTATAGAACTAAATTTTGAACCATTCAAAAAGTTTGCTTGCAAGGGCATCAAGACCCAACTCCATGTCTCTCCTCCATGGCCAATCTATCAAGCAACAATGAATGGTACTTAGTAGAAGTATATCAATTCTGGAAGAATAAAAAGGATGATGCAACCATTAAGATCAAAGAAGTCTGAATGCCTTACTCAGTTGAAGCCATTGTAATGGGCACTCAATATTACAAATGTCAAAGTGAATGTAGCACACATATCCACTAGATGCGACACCAATGTAAAGAAGCTATGGCTACAAAGAGCATATGGAAAAGAAGACTAGGACTATAGTGAATTAACTACTAAAGAAAAGATTTACTTCAAGGTCAGGACTTACCACTTGTTCCCTATCAAAAGACTTAATAGGATTTCCACCTATGCTACTAGAAAAAGTGCAATCCTTATGGGGAAATTCAATACTTACATAGCACATCTACTCTTTCTAGAGATACAAAGGAGATTTAAAGAGAAGAAGGTAGGGAAACTCATACTACCATTCCCTTGCCTCATTAGAAAGTTGTGTAAGTAAGCAAGAATTCTGGGGTACACAAATGATGTTCTAAGAAAAACCCAAAATGCATCCTATGTCAAGATATCCAAACCAGTGCCACCAAAGAAGGATCAACTAGAGAAGTTAGCAAGAACTAAGGAAGCAATAGGATACACACCAAGAAGTAATATTCCAATAATTGGACAATAAGAACAAGTAGGACATAATGGATCAATGCCTACTGGTGATAGACTTGGATAGAGTGCTCCACCTACACAACAAGACTACATGCCTTCCATATGTCACTTGCAGTAGATTGTAGAAATGATAAGTTTGGGAGTAAGAGAAGGTTCTACTTTGTACCAAGTCAAGGATAACTCTGTAAGACCTATTGTATTGATAGGACCTACTAGTGAGCAAGTATCTCTACAAGAAGGAGAGGATGATGACTGGGCACAACAAATTTTTGGGAACACTGCATCTTTCCAAGTTATGCTAGAAACTAGAGAAGAAGCCACAGTGATGGTAATGCAACACCAAGATGTAGTAGGAGCAGTAGAAGTAATCACTGATCACATCAAGGAATCCTTTAATGTTCTAATTGTGCCACCAACAAATATTATGGGAACAAGAAATTTTGAAATGCTAGATGGAACATCTATGACTCTAGAAAAACATGAAGATGTCTTCAATTAACTACCATAAATAGGAGAAGTCAGCAAAATTTCTTTGATATCCCTAGCAATATTACCATAGGTCAATCTAATCTAATTACAACAAAGGGAAAGTTGGTCATAGTAGAAATAAGGGTAGCACATGCAAAAAATGAAGTGTAGAGGTTGCAAGCTGAGATAGTGGCTTTGAAAGCAAAAAGGAGAGACCCTACACAGTATATAGTCCTAGACTATATAGATGCATTTAGAACAGAACATGTAAGGTAGCTCCTAGAAAGAAATATTCAAGTAGAGATGAAAAAGGAGAAGGTTATGTGGAATACATCTATGGCAAAACCACAAACATAAGCACATGTCAAAGCCATCACTGCCTTGGAAGAAGAGAATAAGAAATTTGCTACTAATAATACAAGGTTAACAAATATTAAAAAGTAGAAAAATGTTCTTGAAGAAAGCATTTATCAACTACGAGAATAGTTTGTCAAAGTCAACCAAAACATAAATAAATTGGCCAAAGAAAACTGAATCCTATCAATGGAAGAAGTCTACACTATCCATAAAAAATTAGCAATTGAAATTAGTATGTGGTAGAATGAAGCCAAGAAGCACAAAAGGTTCAAGGAACACTTTAGAGACAAGGTGGGGGCATGTACAAGTAGATTAACAAAAAGGAAATCTAGATGGCCAAGGCCAAGATCAGTTCAATTACAGCACAAACACCTTATTGGCAACTAATTCTAGATAGCCTAGCCCATGTTCACCAGGTTGAAGTAAAAAATAAGGACCTACAAATCGAGGCTCTCATAAAGTACATGGGGTTAGCAAATCTTTGGTATGCTAATCTAGCCATGTTAATAGTAGGTAGACTGAAAAATGAGCTGGAGCAACAAGTAGTTGTTGTATATGAATTATATGAGAAGAAGTTTACAGATAGAAAAGATGTCCAACAAAAATTGCATGTTCCAAAATTTGAACTCGAAATAGTAAAATCCAACTACTAAGATCCAAATGATGTAGTAGCAAACCTAGCCCACCAAATGACTGATTATCAGGAATTGAAAAAGGTGGCTAAGACATTTGAAGAAGAAAGAAGATAATTCATGGCCTAGTTTGTTAAAGCCAATGAGATGTCTCCATAGCTACCATGCCTATGGAAAGTATCGATGCCATCAAACATTGCAGAATTTGCATGAATGGTACATGATCCTAAGTTAGAGGAAGAGAAGCTTCGAGCACTCCTTAACCGTTACCAATTCTAGAAGCTTGATGACAAATGAAAGAAGTCGATGGAGAAGCTACCACCACCAAGAACTTGAAGACTATATTGAGCTCTCTCATTTTTTTTGTTTTTTTTTACTTACTATTAATTGTGTCCATCATCCTATGCATGAAAATTTTATAAAACAATAGTCAAACCACAATGCATCATTCAGAGTCAAGTAGTCATGCCACAATTTAAGTACACCTCCCAATTTTGTAAGGAACTCTATCCTCCCTTTGTTTTAACTTGCGGACGAGTTTCCAATTAGTTGTGGGGGTATGATAAAACCTATTTTTATGAGCCATGATATCATATCTGATGAGTGGCAAGGTACCCCTACACTCAACCATACAAATACGAGTGTTACACACGTGATCCAATCAAACTCTGCAGACTAAGTGCCTACACGCCTTATGGAACACCTAAAGTTAATCAATCATTTTCCTACCAAGCTTACTTGTATTTGTCATGGTTGTATGGTTAAGTAAGTTGAGGTATGTGATTTTTATATCTTTTACGTTTTTATCGCCTATGCTAAGAGAGGAAAGGGGTGAAGAGACTAAGTAACTAACTTTAACTAACTATGCCTTAATCATCCTAGCATCAGTATCCGTTCCCACTTGTTGTTTCACACCCTAAACCAATGCAACGCTACTGGGATTACCAAATNCCTATTTAGCTTAGTCCATGCACTGCAAGGTTTATCCAAAAGTTCGTCTTTATTGCCATACACAATTATGTGCTTAGGTACAGAATTACTCGAATAAAGATCCGTTCACTTTGGGACTCCTACTACGGGCACATGAAAATTATTCTAACTCTAGAATGGAAAAATAGCAAGAGTTTGGCTAAGGTCTAGATCTAGATGGAGAAACAAGGGAGAGACACCTCTTATTTATAAAACTGGTGATGGGTTGCGATATCACGTACACGATATCGCGTCCCATCATACCCCCATGACTGAATAAAACCTCGTCCTCGAGTTCCTTACAAAATATTGGGAAGGTATGGGATTATTGACTTGAATGGAACTAATGGTGAATGCAATGACATGTGAATGGATCATCATTATGGAACATGAAAAAACTGGTGTTCATGACATTAAGAGTGAACACTTTATACATTTGACATCAGGCCTTATTTGGCAGCTAAGAGAGAAGAGAGAAAAGAGAAGAAGTCTGCTGCTGCCAATGCCAAGATTGCACCTTTTGTTGTCCATCCGTAAGCACACCATCAATCTTGCTCCTTGGATAACTATTTCAGCACCAATCCATTCCAAGTGTTCCCTCCAGGTCCAATTTGTTATTGTATGATTGCCATCTGCACACACAACACAATATTATATTAGCAAGGATAAATAATTCACAATGCAGTTGATACCTTGCCTCAGTGTAAGGTCTATTAGTTGAGTTGTGGTATGGCTGATGCGGATTCTGGAGATAAACTAATGATTACTACCCAAGATGTAGGGGTTAGGACAAAATCGAAAAAATTGGACCAGGACCCCCATGACTAATCACGAACCTCCGGTAGCGAGAGAATGGAAAAAGAGAAGAAATAAGAAGGATGAAGAAAAAGAGACAACTGTAACGTCGATGAAATGGATGTCAAGATGGAAATGAACAAAATAGAGTTGATTGCAAAAATGTTAAGGGAAAGAATTTAATTGGTGCACCAAATAGGAATTCCAGTGGGTCCTCCCCAAAGCAGGCTCATGCCCTTTATGCCCTAACAAACCCACATTCAAAGAGTCCATAGGCTCTAGGAATGACATTTGGAACAAGAGTTAAAGTCTTAACCACAAGAATTTACCACAATGAAAATGATGTGTCAACCAAAATATACATTAATGATACAACCGGCAATGAGGTGACCAATGGAGAAGAATGATGGAAAGCAGAGAATGGAATGGAGTCTCAAGAACAAGGTGGTGTACAGCCCCTTATGTATTTAATGATTAATGTGACTTAGTAAATCCCATTCCAAGTCTATCCTCAAACAAACCACATCCAGTGACTTCGCATTAATGCATTCGGTCAATCCATCCACTTGAAGTAACAAGAATGCAGCCCTCAAAGAGCCACCACCATTCTGACGAAACAAGGGAGGAAACAGTAGGAAGCGAGGAAGAGCCTTGGTTAGAGGGAACATGTTTTTAGTTCCATAACTAGTGCTTGCGGCCCAGATGATTATTGCGTCTAATGGGTGTGCCTTGAATCCTCACTGTGTTTTTTTTTTTTTTTGTGTTTTTGCGTGAGAACCACACCATGCAAAGACTTTTTATTTTTATTTTTATTCCCTTAACTTCCCGATGATTGGGTAACATTGAAATAGTGAGAAAACTCAAGAAGAAAACATCCAAGCACCCAAGAGAATGGCCAACACAATAGCATCAAGTTCCCTTGAAACCACACCCTTTTCAATCCTTGAGTCCTTCCTTAGTTTGAGAAATACCCAGTCACTGATTCATTGATAGTTCTTATTATTTTGAAGAAAAGGACTTTACAGTTCCAAGCTAAGAGAGACCATAGAGATTTATGGATGCATGGATGATGTGGACTCATTGCCTGCTATATCAAAATAACCATACCTTAGTATCAACATCGTAACTTAAAGGTAAAAACCAAACATTAGCAACCAATAAAAAATAGTGTATACCATCATTAAGAGCACTTATTGGGTGACAAACTTAACAAAATGGATAAGACACACACATATACACACAAATAAAAGAAAAAGTATAAACGGTGTTGTAAAACAGAAACAAGAAAAGTTAAAGAAATTTGTAAAACAAAAATGTGCAAAACAAAATTGTGTAAAACAAAAACTTAAAAGAATTGAGGGCCTCAATTGATTAGCATAGGTGGCCATCTCCCCCATGACTAAATTGAAAGGGAGAGATCCAAAATAATGAGTGAGGTCGTCCACTATCAAAGGTGTAATTTGCACTGGCTGATCTTAGTTCACAGAAGGGTTTTGTTTGTTGCACATTGACCAGTAATCTCTTATCAGGGCTTTCAGGCTTGTATATTGTCCTAGCTCCTGAGGGGAAGGTTATATGAATAATGTAAGGTCCTTCCCATAATTTTTGAAATTTCGTGCATTGTGGTACATGTGTGGGGTTTCAATAAAGGACCTTATCTTCGGGTTGGTACTTAACCTTTCGAATTCTTAAGTCATGACGTTGCTTGTTATGTGCTTTGTGTAACTCGTTTGATGACAGGGCAACCAATCAATTCTCTTGTAGCACGTTTAAAGTTGCCAATCTTTGTTTTTGTGCTAGATCAAGGTCAAGGTGGAGGTCACATGCCATGGACAGTGTACAGAGCTCGGTTTGAATTGGAAGCTTTGGGAGTTTTTGTACACTAACTCATAGGGAGAGTAGCATGTAGGAAGTTTCCAAGTGGAGCAGTATGCCCATAGAGCATCATTCAGTTTAGTGCTCCAGTCTCGCCTATATTTGCTAATTGTCCCTGTTAATATTCTAGTAATCTCCCAATTAGTGACCTCGGCTTGGCCATTAGCTTGGGGGTGATTTATGTTCAACCCCTAAGTGTTGCATCAATTTTCGAAAGGTTGCACCTGTGAAATGCATTTCGTTATTCAAGATAAGTGCACGTAGCACACCAAACCTATTTACGACTTGTTGTTGTATAAATCGTGCAGCTGTAGACAATGTGCAGTCTATTACAGCAGCTACTTCGGCCCATTTTGTTAGATAGTCAACAACAATAATGATATAAGCTTTTCCATTGGACATTGGTGTAATGGGCCCCATAAAGTCTATTCCCCAAATGTCAAAGGGTTCCAAAGGTTGAATCCATTGTTGTGGACCCTCCATTCTAGCAGTCATTCCACCATCATGTTGACAGTGCTCACAAGATTGGACAAAATGATGGGTGTCCCGAAATAGTGTTGGCCAATAATATCCTGCAAGCAGGATCTTGATAACCATTTGTCTCCCTGCATAGTGACCCCCACAAGGGACCTCATGAGCATCTTGGAGAACTCTTAGTTGGTCCACATCGGGTACATACCATTGAACCAAACCGTCAGGATAGACTTTGTAAATTTGTCCTCTGATCTCCATGAAGTACTTGGTTTTGTGAAGAAACTGTTGCTTCTTCCTAAATGTGGTGTTTGTTGGGAAAGGAGATAGGTGAGAATGCTATACCAATTTGTGCCCATGGGTTGGTTATTCACTACACCGGCAAAGAGGGTTTCGTCAGGAAAATGATCAAATATGACATATTCGTCCTCTTTACTGTCCCAGTGCAACTAAGATAAGTGATCTGCAACTACGTTCTCGGTGCCCTTTCAATCTACTATCCTTAGATCAAACTCCTAAAGGAACACCAACCAATGTATAATGCAAGGGCTAATCGTTGGCTTGTTCATGAGGAACCTAACTGCGCTATGATCTATATGAATGTAAACTTTGTAGCCTAACACATAATGCCTAAATTTGTTCAGTGCAAGCACTACAGCCATTAATTCCTTTTCTATAGTTGTGTAGTTGAGTTGTGCACCGGCGATACTCTTACTCACACAGTGGATGTAATAAGGGCATTTTTGTTCATCTAACTGTGTCAATACAGCTCCTAAGGCATAATTAGATACGTCAGTCATTATATGGAATGGTCTAGACCAGTCAGGGGCTTGTAGAATGGGAGTTTCCACAAGCCTTTGTTTTATGGTTTGGAATGCTCGTTCACATTCCCCAGTCCATTCGAATGGTGCATCCTTCTTCATTAATTCTACCAATGGTTTGGCAATCTTAGAGAAGTTCTCAATGAATCTCTTGTAGTAGCCAGTCTGTCCAAGGAACGACTGAATGTCTTTGATAGTTTCTGGTTGTCAGGTGATTCCTTAGATAACTTTAACCTTTTTCGGGTCTACCTCTATTCTTGACCATGAAATCTTATGCCTCAATACTACGCCCTCTTGAACCATCAAATGGCTTTTCTGCCAGTTGAGCATCAAGTTGGTTTCTACACATCGTTTTAGCACTTGCTCTAATTGGTCCAGGGCTTGATCAAAGCTTGTCCCATAAGTGGAGAAGTCGTCCATAAATACTTCCACTCTGTTCCCTATCTGTTGTTGAAATATGCTTAGAACTAAACGTTGAAGCGTGGCAGGAGCATTGCACAAGCCAAATGACATTTGTTTATATGAAAATGTTCCCCAGGGATTGGTGAATGTTATTTTGGCTTGATCTTCTGGTGCTATTCGTATTTGATTATACCCACTACACCCATCTAGAAAACTATAATAGTGATGCCCCACTATAGTGTCTAAGACTTGGTCAACGAATGGCAATGGGAAATGATCCTTGAATGTTGCCATGTTTAGCAGCCTAAAATCTATACACACCCTCCATTTGCCTCCCTTCTTAGGCATGATTATTAGAGGACTAACCCATTCACTATTAGCAATGGGATATATGAACCCAACCTTGAGGAGCTATTCTATCTCTTCTTTTACTACTTGTTTCAATTTCAGGTTCAATCGCCTCTGTGGTTGTTTTTGAGGTTTCATGGAGGGGTCCATGTAAATCCTATGCTGGCATATCCTAGGATCTATTTCAGTTAACTTGGGATATGACCAAGCAAAGGCTTTTGACCACTTATTTATCACTTTAAGCTATCTTTCTTTTTGGTTGGGAACAAGTTTTGGGTTGATAATTACCGATTTTCCATTTTCAAGAGTCATATACTCCAGACCAGTGGGCAATGGTTTCAAATCGAGGGGCTCTTGTTTAAATCTCTTAGGAATTTCCAACTTCCCCTAGTTGATGTTTTCGAGGCTAAGGTTGGGAAGTTGGCAACGGACTTGCTCATGTGTATCTGTGCTTCCACAGTAAGCACTAGTTATTCCCTCAGTTAATTCCATGCATGTTATTGAGTCACTCTCTTGATTGGCCATCAGCCATAGGTTGTCCTCTTGTCGTGTGGCTGCTGCATACAGGCACCTTTGTATATTAACTTCTTGTGCACACCAATCGCATGCAAGCAATGATAAACTTTGCATCATCCATGATTTTTGCACGTAATGGCACCCTGTGTCACTGTATGCGATGCATGAAACTTTCTTCCTCTCGATCTTTCCGAAAGTGTTTTTCTTGGATATTTCCAGGGAAAGATTGCGGATTGCTAGGCATGCATCTATCGTACTTAGCCATGCTCTTCCCATTATTACTAGGAATTTTCCCTTACTGTTAGTTACTTGTATCACTAGGAAATTCGCTAGATACGACCACCCACAAATAGTGGTAATGATGTCCTCCAACAGTCCCAAGGGGACAGTGATGGATTGGTCAGCCAGCTCAAATTGAATGTTACTCTTCCTTAATGGAGGTAGGTTCCAAGCTTTGTACATCTCCTACGATATTAGGTTGACTTCGGAACCTGAGTCCAAAAGATCTTTACAAGGTTAATTCCCAGCAACTTGGAGATAAATTAGGGGGCTTCCAGGGTTAGAAAATTTCTTGGGAAGTTGGCCCACCTTAATCCAGTCCGTGACAGTATGTGTTAACATAACCGTGTGTGTTGAGCTCGATTTTTGGGTCGAAGAAGGTTCGAAACTTTATTTGGTATGGAGGTGTTTAGATGTTCAACCGCTTGTGAGGGTGAGGGCTTAGTTGGATTGTTGGTTTTGAAGAAAGATCTTTTGGCATAAGATTGTCAAAACCAACTGAGAATTGAGGATTTGAAGCCCTTGTGACATTAGGTTGTTGCAGTTGAGTGGGAAATGCCCTTTGCATTGTTGGACCGATTGGTGGTGGAGCTACCGGCGTAAGAGATGTGGATGGATTCGAAGGATGGTAAGCATGTGGAGTGTTCCTTCTAGGAGAACGAGTCTTAAAATACTCCTAAACTTGGTAATGATGTTGTGGGGTTACGTCACCCATAGAGTCACTTGGAGAAATTGGCTGCTGCACGTAATAGCGATATGGGTCTGGTTACTGGTAAGGGTATTGTTGCCTAGGCAGTGGCATCCCCCATGACTGTGGGTATTGCCACTGCTGGTGTTGCTCAATAGGTTGTGGCGGAGTTTCACTTGGATAATACGTTAAGGGTTGGTGGAACTACCTTGGGTTACCTTGGGGATAAGGTAACCTTCGAGGTGCTTGCTGTTTGTTAAGTCTTGGGTTGAGTGCATACACCCCAAACTCTTGCAGATGTGAGATTATTGGGCAACATCCCTTAGGATGTTCATATTGGCATATTCCACATCCACCATCATCATTCATACTGGAATCCACAACCTCATCAGTGGTAGTCATTTTTTCCTTACCCTTATTACATGCATGGTCTGAGTCTCTCCTCTTTTTCTTATCATGATCACTACTTCGCTTCTTAGACTCCTCTATGATTTTTAAAATGGTTTTGAATCTACTGACTAAGGAGTCCCACATTTGATCTACCTTAGCCAACACTTCGGTTGTTAACTTTTAAAGCAGCAAGATTTTTCTATTCACCAACTCCTCGAGTGGTGACTCATCCTATTCCTCATAGAATCTTACTCCCCTCTTTCGGAGGGAAGGATCGTTGTTATACTCTTCTACGCTTTCTCTTTTTCGTAGCTCTCCTTCTTCCTTAGCTACTTGCTCCAACAATCTATAAACTTCATGGGACCTAAGTTCAGATAATCTCCCTTGGGCATATGTTCCAAGGGTTCTCCTGGTTTCATGTCTTAGCCCATCTATGAGGTGACGTAGTTGATCCCGTTGTGTGTAACCATGGCCCGAGCAACAATGTAGAAATGCATAATACAGGCCCATGACAGCATCCAAGGGTTCGTGATTGCCCTACTTCCATCCTTGGATCTGCTTACGCAAGTTGGACACTTTGGAGTACATTTGGTATTTATTGTTAAACAATTCTAGCATCGTACTCCACCGTTTAATGGATTCCAGTTCTAAGGAATGGTACCAACTTTCTGCTTCTTTTATGAGTGTCCTAGGGAACAACTTTAACTTCTACCACTCATTTTCAATATTCTACAAGGCACAAGCATCGTGGAATGCCTGTAAGTGGTTTTGCAGATCAGCATTGTGTCTCCCCTCAAACCGTGGGATATTATTCATGTCTAGTCTCTTGATCCGGCTATCTTTCTGGTGCCTTGTAGGTATTCTAACTTCCTCCGTAATGTCTAACATACTCCAGGTTGCTAGTAGGGGTTCTTCATTATTATTTCTTTCATGGTGTCTATGATGCCTACGTGGTCCCCTACTTTCCCTTCTATGCCTTGAATCTTTAGAATGACCTCGTCCTCACTCTCGACTCTCTCGTCATGGTCTCTTATCTTGCTTACCCTTATCCTTATCCTCACGATTGGGCTCTTTGTGACTGCGTCTGGATGTGGAAGAAGAGAGTGAATGGTGCGATGAAGGGAAAGAGAAAGGAGAACCATCACCATGAAGATGTTTCCTACCTTCCCTTCGGTGGTCTCAACCTCGATCGTGATGATGATCAGAATGCTTGCCCTTATCTTATGTTTGTGTTCCCTCATTGAACACTTGGTGTTCGTGGGAATCAGGACCAGGGTTGTGAATCGTGGAGCGAAGGTTCTGATACCCTACCTCCTCACTATCATTAGGAGGGGTAACATCATTTTGTGGGGAACCTATTGAGATAGGTTCACCACCCTTAATTTCTCTTATGACAGGCGAAGCATTATGGGGGCCTTTGCCCTTCAACGATGTGTGGTGACTCTCCTACCGCAAGTTCCATTGCCATTGCGCCTCTGTGGGATGGTAGTCCCTCATGTTGTAATCACATGCAATGTACTCAGCATATAATTGCGACATGTCAATTCGTGCAAGGGCATGAAGGAGCATGTTGAGGGCGGCTCGGTCTGGAGGCAACACTATGTTACCCTCCAAGTCTCTCCATCGTAGTTGTTCATCTTGATGGAAGACAAAGGTAAAGTCGGGTATATATTCATCATGATGAATATATACCACACTGAATTATTAAGGAACTAGCGGTTCTTGGTTATGTATGTTGTGCAGCCGACTGTTTCTTATGTGATCCCTAGGTGGTGAAGTGCTTTTATGAGAAGAAGAAGACATTATTATCTTGTTGGTGTGCTATTTATCATTATGTTATTTTTCATATGATTAACCCTAAGGATTCGTTTAAGCTTCCCAACGATGTGGATGATTTCCTACATTCTACTTAGCGCACAAACAACTTAGTCCTCGGCAATAGTGCCAATGATGAGTGGCGAGGTACCTCTACACTCAACCATACGAATACGAGTGTTACACACGCGATCCGGTTGAACTCCGCAGACTAAGTGCCTACACGCCTTATGGAACACCTAAGGTTAATCAATTATTATCCTCCCAAGCTTACTTGTATTTGTCAAGGTTGTATGGTTAAGTGAGCTTGAGGCATGTGATTTTTATATCTTTTATATTTTTATCGCCTATGCTAAGAGAGGAAAGGGGTGAAGAGACTAAGTAACTAACTTTAACTAACTATGCCTTAATCATCCTAGCATCAGTATCCATTCCCACTTGTTGTTTCACACCTTGAACCAATGCAATGCTACTGGGATTACCAAATGCTATTCGTTACTGGGATTACCAAGCATAACGCACGTGCTCGAAGTGGTCATACTGAATGCACTTAACTATGAGAGTTGAGGGTTGAGAGAGATTAAGTCCTTAAGAAAGCATTTAAACAATTAACAATAATTAAAGTCCTATTTAGCTTAGTCCATGCACTGCAAGGTTTATCCAAAAGTTCATCTTTATTGTCGTACACAATTGTGTACTTAGGTACAGAATTACTAGAATAAAGATCCGTTCACTTTGGGACTCCTACTATAGGCACATGGAAATTATTATAACTCTGGAATGGAAAAATGGCAAGAGTTTGGCTAAGGTCTAGATCTAGATGGAGAAACAAGGGAGAGCCACCTCTTATTTATAGAACTGGCGGCAGGCTACGATATCGAGTATGCAATATCGCAGGGAAGGACACGATATCGCATACGCGATATCACAACCCATGCGATATCGCATCCCATTAGTATCTATGATATCATATCTATGACATCGCAACTCTACATACATCATCATTGATGCAATGTAGTGGGTCCTAGTCATCCCTATAAATACCAACACTTGGTTGTATCAAACAAATGAACTTTCATTCCAACCTTAGTAAAACTCTTGCAATTTCTTTTCGTAGTTTACACTTAGCAATAGAGTGAATGCCTAGAGTGTGGTGTTAAGTAATTGAACAGAATCTTTATTTAAGTGGATTGTACTTGAACATAATTCATGAATAGCAATAAAGATCGAGATTGTTTTCCACCATTGCAACATCCACTTACTTTCTTTATTTTACTTAGCTAATTTCTTTACTTAGTTTCATTTTTATTTCTTCAATAGACTTTAGTATAATTCGTTATATTCCTCAAGCACTTTACTTTTCCATGTTCATTAGTGAGGCAAAATGAGGACGACTAGTTTCAAGCATATAAGTATAATCAATTGGTAATCCCATTAGTGTTATTGCTTGGTTCCCCCAGTAGCATAACACTTAGTAACCCAATGACAGTTACATGAGCCCAAGACATGTACAACAAGTGAGGAATGGCTGCTCATCACCAAATAATAGAATAGACTTGCACTTTTATTATCACTTATATTTAGATTTGATTCTCACCTATATTATGTTTGTACTTAGGACTAACATGAGCCAACAACATCAAGATATCATATGCCTCACTTGAAGTTAAACCACACACTAGCATTTCACTAACTTAAAGTGGGAAAAAAATGATCATGAACTGATTATCAACTTCTAGCATACTTACATTGTCCATCCACGGATTACGATCTAGTCATGCATGCGCACTCATGACTTGTATGGTGAAGTGTTGGGATATCCTACCACTCATCAGCAGGTATGTACATTACTTCCCTAATATTAATCATGCTTCAAGTGGCCAATAAAGGTTCTTCATAGTCTTCGAGTTCATTGCTTTGTTGTAGTAATGACCCCTCCAATACTCATAATGTTCTCTTTTCTTATGTCTGATTTCTCTCTCTTTCTATTTTCTTCATTATTTTCCTCTTCATCAAGATGTCTATTCGTGTATGTATGTCTCTCATGATCCCTTTTCTTTTTCTTGTCATGATTCCTTAACCTTCGTTCTCTCTTGTGAAAATTTGTTGATGAGTGTGATGAAGAGGATGGGAGAGTTGAAGAATGATGTTGGATGGTTCTTATCATGCGACTCCTTGAATTCCCCCTAAGTCTAGATTTTGCCTCATCTCTTCCAAAAATTTTTACAAGAGCTAAATATAATTTTATCTTTATAGGATCTTCAATACATATCACTGCTGTTTGAGAACTAGATCTATGAGTCTAGTGAGACTTTTCAACTTTCTATGTCTCATCTTCTTTCTTAGTAAGAATAATCATCTATGGTGCTTCTTTCCTCTTTCTCTTATTCATATCTTGCCAATAGCATCCCTTCTTACCTGAGCCTCTGTTGGTAGATATGGCCTAGTCATGTTCTTGGTAACTTGGCACCCTTCTTATCCATGACCAAGATTTGTTCTCAAGAGGGTTACCTAAAGCGTAGATGATGCTAAGCGTTTTGGTAGCAATATAATATTACCTTGTAAGTCTCACCATCTGAATTATTTATCTTGATGAAAATGAATGTAAAATTAAGATAATAAGGATCAACATCAGCATATGATATTCTTGTTTGCCTTAGCACACCCTAATTTTCTTCATTATAATATTTGTCATTACTTTTGTTAATATTAATAACATGTGGAGATTTCACTTTAAATATGGAAGCCATTTTAAGTTGGTTGATGCTTAAATGTGCATGTATTTCAAAAAATTATACTAAGTATGAAAGATAGACTTTATGATACTTGATATAACAAACTATGTAAGATTAACTAACTAGTAAACATTAACACATCCTTGGTAATAGTGCTAATGATGAGCAGTAGAGGATTCCAACACTCAAGCCATGCAAGTCACAAGTATTCATGCACAACCAAATCGTAATCTATGGATGAACAATATAAGTATACTAGTAAGTTGATAAGAAGTTCATGATCATTATCTTCTCACGTAGAGTTAGTGAAGGGCTAAACATTTGATTTAACTCTTAGTAAGACATATGATAAATTGATGTTGTTGGCTCTTAAGTGTGCTAAGTGTAAACATAGTGGAAATGGATATAAATTCTATTGACTAAGAATAATAAAAATGTAAAGCTATTCTAGCCTATGGCAATAAGTATTGGTTCGTGGTATTCTATACACGTCTTGGGCTAATGTAATTATTGCTATAATTACCAAGTAACTTTCCTACTAAGCAAATCAAGCAAAGTCACTACTGGGTTATTAAATAATTATACTTTACACTCAAAACCAGTCACACTTATTCTACCTTTACCAATGAACATGAAAATGGTAAAAGATTTAGGAAATGTAAATGACATAGTAAAAGTAAATAACATAGGAAAATAAACCTATTATATGTGATATGCTACAATGATAAAGAATAGTTTTGATCTTTATTGTCATTCATGAATTGCATCCAAGAATAATCCACTCTAATAAATATATAGAACAATTATTAATCATCACACAATAAGCATGCATAAGTAACTCTAATTTTAAGGAAAAACATGGCAAGAAGTTCATTGAGTGTTGGCCAAAAACTATTTTTGACACAATTGTGGAGTTATATTTATGGGCATGATCATGGCCCGCCACATTCTATCTATGCTATTGTATCATGGCCCACCACATTCTATCTATGATCATGGTCCACCACATTGTATCTATGATATATATTTCAAAAAAATAATGATGGAATTCCATGATAAACAATGGCTTCATGAGGGAGTTCTATGGTTTAATAAATGAAATATTCAAGAATAAATTTTTATTATAATCCTAACTAAGTTTGCAGTTTGGTAAAATAAGCAGTATATCAAAAACTTTGGAAAAATGTAGAAGGCAAAAAACAATTCTATTTGAAGAGTATTTGGGTAGACTTTAATTCAAAGGTAACTTATTTATTTATTGCTATTCTTCATCAATTATGATGCACAATTAGTAGAGAACAAATAGGATCTCATCATCTAAGAGTTGAAACAAGTATATGATACCAAATTTCTCATGAAGAAGGAATATGTTGATTGTGTAATATAAATAACATTCAAGATGCATACCACATTGATGAGTGGTGAGGTACCCCTACACTCAACCATACTAAACGAGTGTAGCACATGCAATCCGATCAAACTCCGCAGACTAAATGCCTAAACGCCCCATGGAACACTTGGGGTTAATCATTCGTTGTCTTCCCAGACTTACTTGTTGTTGTCACGGTGTATGGTTAAGTAAGTCCGATGTATATAATTTTTATGGTCTTTTATGGTTTTATCTCCTATGCTAAAGGGTGAAGGGTTGAGAGAACTAACTAACTCTAACTAATGTCCTAAGTCTAAATTAACTAGCATCAGCATCCGTTCCCACTTACCGTACACACCCTGATCTATGCAACTATGGCTACCAAACGTTAATCGTTACTAGGATCACCACCACACGTAACACACGTGCTTGAAGTGGTCGTACTGAGGCACCTAACTAGCCTAAGCGTGATGAGTAGCTGATTCCTTGACTAGCCGTACACATCCGTAGATGCTCGTAATCAAGTCGTACTCATCCCGCGTTCTAGGAGACAAGGGTGAGAGAATCTAATCGCGATGAGTAGCCGATTCCTTGGTTAGCCGTACACATTCATCAATGCTCGTAACCAAGTCGTACTCATGCCGTGCTGATGCATGTAATAAATAACAGATAGTGAAACACCACAAAATTTCGAGCTTAGTACTTTTCCAACAAGAAGCAGGTCCCTAGGACTAACAGACGACCACGGCTACATCTGGTACCAAACATGGCAACTTCGGAGATCAGATGCTTAATTTTCACTAAGTATGCATTCTCAGCGTATACGCCCAAGTCTACATTCTCAGCGTATACACCCAGCACATCCAGCGTATACGCCCAGAGTCTACGCCCGCTTGATACAGCGTATATGCTCAGCAAATGTAATATATTGTACACTTGTAAATTTCATTCTTTCACACCCAGTCAACATGCCACGTGTCATCCAACCCGAGTCTAACGTCGAAACCTGTATAAAAGCCCCAATTTTTCACCAGTACGGGGTCGGTTGGCAAATTTTGGAGCAAACCAGAGAGAAGAGACGCTGAGAACCAGAGTAGAGAACCCTATACGCTAGACAACCCTGTATGCTGAACATACAGCCTCTATGCTATGCCTACAGTGTGAACCAGCCCACAATCATCCCTGCATCCACCGGGGCTTTTCATCCACCTTGTGTCAAAGCCACAACTACGTTAGACCGGTGCATTGTAACTCTCATTTTGAAATGCCATTGTTATATTTTTTTCCTAAAATCTGTTACAGTTTGCATTAATTGTTGCATGTATTCTGTTTACACTCTTTTACGTTTACGCTCCGTTCGCATCAATTACGTTGTTTACGCTCTATTTTACGCCTGTTACGCCGTTCATGTATAACCCAGCGTATAGCACCTCGGTGTACGTTTGGGGAAATCCTTGCTTGATCCGCGTGCGGACCATCCAAGGTACTCTGCCTTCGTTCATTCCAGCTCACCCTCAGGCGAAGATAGGGTCTTCTGTGCGTATCCGGTAGTCCCACGGTCTTTGTTTCCTTCCAGCCGGAGATCGACGATTTCGGACGGTACAGGTAGAAAATAACAAATAATAAACCTATTCCATGCACTGCAAGGTTTATCCACAAAGCTCGTCTTTATTGCCGTACAAAACTTGCGTTCAGGTACAAAGCTGCTCGAATAAAGATCCGTTCACTTGGGGACTCCTACTGCGGGCACATGGAAAATATTCAATCTCTGAAGTGACTAAACTACCAAATCTTCGCTACTTCTAGCCTAGGATGAGAAATGAGGAGAGTGCCACCTCTTATTTATAGATTTGGTGGCGGACAGCGATATCGCATACGCGAGATTGTAGGGGACAACGCGATATCGCAATGGCCGCGATATCACGGTGCATGCGATATCGCGTCTCATCATACCCCCATGACTGAATGAAAACTCGTCCTCGAGTTCCTTACAATAATATCAAGTAGGTATGGAATTATTGAGGGGAATGGAACTAATGAGATGACATGTGAACGAATCATTATTACAAGACTTGACAAAACTAGTGTTCATGACAACAAGGGAGAACACCTTATTACAATGACATCAGGCCTTTGTTGGCAGCTAAGAAAGAGAGAGAGAAAGAAGTGTTGTTGCTGACAACGCCAAGATTGTGCCTTTGTTGTCCATCCGTAAGCATGCCATCGATCTTGCTCCTTGCATAGCTGCTTCAGTGCTACTCTATTCCAAGTGTTTGCTCCAGATCCAATCCATTGTTTGCATGTTCGCTATCTGCACACACAACATAATCATATATTAGCAAGGGTAATTGAATCATCATGTAATTGATACCTTGCTTCGGTGTAAACTCATTGGCTAGGTTGTGGTATGGCTAATATGGATCT
>MNCI01032308.1:4344-21867 GCA_015680685.1 Gnetum montanum | reverse complement strand
AACTAATACATCAACTAATAATCAACTACATAAATGGAATAACTACATTATCTAATTTTAGTAATATATGTAATTACATTACCAAATTTTTAGTAATATTTAACTATATTATTTTTGATGACCTTTGTACCCTCCTTAAGAACCTTGACTTCAGCAGTGTAACTAATGACGTGCCATAGTAATCTTAAGACTATCTACAAGGGTTATGCACTAAATATTAAAGCCTAAAAGGTTAAATTTATAATATCATTGAATTATAAAGGTGCTCAGATGATAAATCTAACCTCACCATTTAGTTCAAAAGGGTGAAAAATGTTAGGAATGACTATTCATATGTTGAAATAGAACATCATATGCTCAAGTTGTGTGAAAATTAAACTTTTAAGGATCTCGAGGTGCTATATCAAGCAAGGAGTGAACACTGGTTTTCAGAGTTTTCTAGGATGGATCTAACTTCACCATTGGGTTTGAAAGGTTGAAATCTATAGGAAATGACTCTTCATTTTCTGAAAAAGGCTTCCAAAGTCAAAAGTTACAACTTCTGGAGTCTAAGTAGTTTGGTGTGAAAAACGAGACTTCCCGAGAGGTCGCCCATCCTAGTTCTACTCCAAAATGAGCACACTTAATGACAAATTTTTTATCTCCCTTGTTATCAAGGTACCAATTCAAATTTTTAAAAATAATTGTGCATGTTTTTAATTTAAATTAACAATTATGGGAAAAATATTTTTTTAGCTAAACTTTTTCTATTAGTTGACAAGAATTTCAAAATTCCTATCAATTGTCTAAAATTTTGATTTTCCAATCTTCTGATGGAAATGTTTTTACTACACAAACGATGACCATTTCAAGGTCTACACAACAATCTTTTGTGCTAGTGCGGCCAACTATATAGTCCCTACAGCCCTTCCCTTGGCCAGTGCGATCAATCTTGGGGTCCATGTAGCCTTGTTTTGGGCTGGCATAGCCCTTATTAGGGCCACTGTAGCCCTTGATTGGGCATGCATGGCTTGTCTCAGGGCTTGTGTGTGGAGAGCTGGTTATCGATGATGTCTAAAGAGGTGGATATCGGTAGTGCTAGAGGTGGTTATCGACAGCATGGAAGGTAGTGATCCATGACACCGATGGGAGAAATCATTCTTGTGAAAATGATTACAACAGATTTAGTTGGTTTCAAATTTGAAACCATTTTTTTCCATAACGTGTAAACAGTTATATTGAAACTTTCCATAACATGTAAACAATTACATTGAAACTTTCAATCACATGTAAATGGTTATATTGAAACTTTCAATAATGTGTAAATGGTTATATTGAAACTTTCAATAAAGCGTAAATGCTTATATTAAAATTTTTTTTTCCATAATGCATAAATGGTTTACATTCTCCCACTTGGTCTTCATATTTAACCTAATATCCATCAAACCCAACTTTCAAGAAATAAATACATGAATCATGGCAATAGCTCCTCTAAATGTTTGTATTATCTTCCATGTATTACAATGTATTATTTCTCAACCTTAATTCCTTATATGGTAACTAAACTTTAAGAATAAACCTAATTTTTATTTTAGGTCCTACCATATGTAATTTTCTTTAATAACTGTATGTGCAAACTAGATATGAGGAAACATCACAACTAAATAAGAGTTTCATTAACAGTATAAAATTGTACGTACAAAGAAATTACATTATGAAACCAAGTCCCATATGAACTACATGATCCTTAAATAACTTCAATGGCATTCCTTTTCTCAAAGGATTAGCTATGATAAATTTAGTGTTTATATGCTCAATGACCACTTTCTTTTCCTCAATATGTTCCCTTATGGCTAAGTACTTTATGTCGATGTGTTTACTTCGATTGCTACTCTTATAATTCTTAGTCATAAAGATAGTAGATGAATTGTCCCAAAATATTCTTAATGGACTAGATATAAAATCTACAATTCTAAGGCCTGACATGAAACTCTTCAACCATACACCATGTGAAGTAGCCTCAAAACAAGAAATGAACTCTACCTCCATTATGAAGGTAGCAACCAAAGTTTTCTTTCCACTCCTCCAGGATACAGCTTCTGCATTTAACATAAAAACATAACCAAATGTTGATTTTCTTAAATTAAGATAGCCAAAAAAGTCTAAATCAGAGTAGCCAATCACCTTCAGATTGTCAGTTTGTCTATACATAAGCATGTAGTCTTTTGTAGCTTGAAGGTACATCATCATCTCCTTTGCGTCCCTCCAATGGTCAATGCCTAGATTACTCTAATATTTGCCCAACATTCCCATAGCAAATGCAATGTAAGGTCTTGTGCATACTTGAGCATACATTAGGCTTATAACAACTAAAGCATATGTAATGTTACTCATCTACCTTTTCTCTAAATCATTCCTAGGGCATTGGTTCAAATTAAACATGTTACCCTTCATAATGGATGCTATACTCAATGAACAATCTTTCATTTGAAACGTCTCTAAAGCTTTATTGATATAGGTTTCCTATGAAAATCCCAAGATACATCTAGATCTATCCCTATAGATATTAATGCCAATGATATGAGATGCCTTATCCATATCTTTCATGTTGAAGTTCTTAGAGAGAAATTGTTTCACCTCATATAGAAATCCATTATCATTGGTTGCAATAAGGATATCATTCACATATAAGTCAAGGAAATAGATTTTTCTCCCACTAATATTCTAGTATATACATTGATCCATGATGTTCTCTTTAAAACCAAATAAAGTGATGACATCATGGAATTTTAAATACCATTAACATGAGGCTTGTTTGAATCCCTATATTGATTTCTTATGCTTGCATACCAATTCTCACCACAACTAGAGAAAAATCCTTTAGGTTATTTCACATAAACCTTCTCCTCTATATCACCATTAAGGAATGTCATTTACACATTCATCTAATGTAATTAAAAATCAAAATGAGCAACCAATGCCATAATTACACAAAGGAAGTCCTTCTTAGATACAGGAGAAAAGGTCTCCATGTAATCTATTCCCTATCTCTAAGTGAACCCTTTAGCAACAAGTCTTGCCTTATATATTTCATTGTTGCCTAATGATTGTTTCTTTGTCTTGAAGACCCATTTGCATCCAATGGCTTTTACACCATTAGGTAACTTAACAAGATTCCAAACTCGATTAGATGACATAGGGCTCATCTGATCTTTCATGGCATCATGTCACAAGTCATATTCCTTACAACTCATGTCTTATGAAAATGTTTTGGGATCATTTTTAGCTCCTATGTTGTAGTTATACTCCTATAGATAAACTATATAGTCACTAGGAATCACTGATCACCTTACTCTATTATATTTGCTTAATTTTGGTTCATAATTCTCCTAAGGAGCATGTTGTTCAACAACCTATTCAACAAGTTTTGGTATCTGTTGCTTAGCTAGATCTATTGCTTCNTATTCAACAAGTTTTGGTATCTGTTGCTTAGCTAGATCTATTGCTTTTGGATTAGCAATCTATGAAACTTCAATGATTGATTGTTGTTCATCATGTGTTTATGCTCTAGGCATGTTGTGTACTATAATTAGTTTATCACTTAAGGTAGAGGTTGAATGTCTACATGATCTTTCTCGAGAATGGTGTTCTAGTATTCATTTCTACCACTAATCAAATCTTTTTAAAGAAATTTAGCATTCCTTAATTTCATAAACCTAGTAGCATATGATGGGCAATAAAATCTATATCCCTTAGATCATTCAACCTATCCAACAAAATACCGACTTATGAACCTTGGGTTTAGCTTCTTTTCTTCTGGATTATAGACTCTTACTTTAGACAGGCATCCCCAAAAACCTATATGTTGTAATCTCAATTTCCAACCTTTCCATGATTCAAATGGTGTCTATGAGATAACCCTAGTTGAAACTTGGTTTAATATATAGACAATAGTCTCGAGAGCTTTAGCCCACAAGGACTTAGGAAGCTTGGTGCTACTGAGCATACTTTGTACCATTTCCAATAATGTTCAATTTTTTCTCTCTACCACACCATTATGGTTTGGAGAACTAGGCATAGTATATTGGGCAGCAATCCCATGCTCTTGAAGAAACTTAGCACATGGAATAGAAGCTTGTCCATCATCAGTGTATCTGCCATAGTATTTACCACCTCTATCAAACCTCACTATCTTTACTTACTTACTGCACTATTTCTCTACTTCGACCTTAAACTCCTTAAAAACATCTAAAGCTTCATTCCTGTTATGAAGCAGGTAGAGATACATATATCGTAAGTAATCATCAATGAAAGTAATGAAATACTTTTGACCATACGCATCCACATTTGGGCTTCAAATATTTGCATCTATGATCTCTAATATGTCTAAACTCCTCTTGGCATCTTTCCTTGACATATTGGTTTACTTTCCATTTATGTAGTTCACACAAGTGTCAAAGTTAGTAAAATATAGAGTACTAAGTACTACATCATTAACTAATTTCTTTATTCTCTCAATAGAGATATGTACTAATCTACAATGCCATAACCTAGAGGATTCTTTATTATAACACATCTCTTAATGCCAACACTATCATGAACATGCATAGAAGTATAAGGAGTTTCATTTTGTAAAATAAGTTTTAAAATACCATCTTTCAACATACCATTTCCAATAAGTTTAGATCTATAATATAAACTAAATATATTATCTGAAAAATTAAAGGAAAATCCCATTGATATTAGCCTTGAAATAGAAAATAAATTCCTCAAAAAACTTAGAATATAAAATTTCTTTTCTAACTCTAAAACAAATCCACTACTTAAAACTAATTTTCATGTTTCAACTACCTCCACATGTAAGTACATCTTGTTCCTCGAATAGCTGCATAACTCACTTTCCACTGGCTTCCTTAGGTTTTGCACCCTTGCAAGGAATTAGGAACATGGATTGTAGAACTGGAGTCAATATACCATTTTTTATGGGCAACATCAATCATATTAGATTTAAAACAAACAAGTGAGAATTGAGTACCTTTCTTTTGAAGCCAATTTTGATATTTAGGACAATCCTTCTTTACATGCCCTTTCTTCTTGCAAAAAAAGCATCTAGATTCCTTCTTAATATTAGCTTGTGCAAGTAGTTTTTCCTTTCCCTTATTCTTGGGTTGCCCCTTATTCTTTTCTTGTGTAGCCAAATGAATACTCTCTTCTACTTCCATAAGAAGTCTACCCTCTTCTTGTACACACATGGTCATTAGTTCATTGATTGATCATATTTCCCTATGTGTGTTATAAGAAATCTTAAAGGGTCCATATTGCTATGGGAGCATGTTTAGTATGTAGTGCATAAGGAAAGACTCTAACATCTCAACCTCAAGTGTTTTCAATTGAGCTGCTATCTCCCTCATTTACATGATGTGCATACACACACCACAAATTTTAGTGAGCTTCATGGATGAAAATTTTAGTGTTAAGGTGCTAGCGAAAGCTTTGTCTGATGATTNGATAGCATAGTCAATTTCCATCTATCCTAAATGAAGAAGAATTCTCTCCTTCCACATCTTATAATTATCAGCCTTTAATTTAGGAATGACACATTTAAAATCTGAGTAGTTCACAAGTTGTATTACTGCATAAATTAAAACATGCTTATGCCACTAAATTTGAGGTTAAAATACCATATGACATGTTTACCAATGTAAATCATGCATAAAATATGAATCAAATAACATAAAAATTGCCTATGGGCTAAATTCTTAATTCAAAAGCATTCATATATCCTTATGATGAAACTATTAAATTATATCCCTTTTCATAATCCTTGTGGATAAATTAAGAAAAATAATTTAATACATCATCCTAATTAATCATATCAAATATAATAAAAATTCATGTGGGAAAAAATATATTATATTACATATGATTAATCCTAATTTAATGTTTATTTACCATATGTGATCCAAAGACTCTTAATATATAATTTTGCATAATTAAAGATGTTGAGGCTACTCTCTAATTATACAAAATTATATAGATAACTAGCTATTTATTTTTATGCACAAAACTATTTTCCTAATGCATATATCAATGTCTCTTTATAGATATATACAAAATAAATTATATCTAAAATAAATTAGCAAATTTTAACATTCCTTAAGAAATATGGTATTAAAATAAACATAATTTTATTTTAGAAATATTAATCAATAAGCAACTTTATGCATTTCTAAATGAATTACCAAAATTTTGAAATTCATAAAACTTTTGGTAATTTTAATCCCAAAAATATTTTAGAAATACCAAAACAAATTAATTTGCAAGAATTGAATAAAATTTAGCATAAATTAAATTTCAAAATTTTACCTAATCTAAATGACAAAATTTTGAATTTCACAAATTCTCAAAATAGAATTATTTAGCATGATTTTAGAAAATGACATGTCGTTTTTGCAAAGAACTATGCATTTCATAACTTCAAAATAGCATGTCTTTTAGCTACTGTAAAAATGGTGTTGTTTTAAAGCTTCCTTAAATGCAAAATCTAGCATCATTTTTGATGTTTCAAATCATCGAATTATTATAAATTTAATCCTTTAATGATTTCTAACATTATTTTTCACAAATAATCATTGAAAAATAAATTCTACTGATTCAAACCATCATCAAAAACTTTGTTAATAGAAACCTTATTTAAACAAGTTCTAAGCATCAAGACAAAGACTTAATCCGCTCCAATACCAAATGTAAGAAAAGTTTGCTATAAAACAATGATCAAAACATGCATTTAACCAAATTGCAAAAAATCAGCAAAATGTGGAAATAAACATAAAACCAACCTTTAGCCATTGATGCTCTGGTTTGGATTGCATGAATGTGTTTCAAAGAATGTTTTGGATTCTTCTATCTTTTTAATGCTTAACAACAACAATGATGTATGTAGATTCTGAGTGTTTGTGATAGAGACCAAAAAGTTGTAACATTGTCATGAGTTTGATATCTTCTAGTGCTTGTTTGTTTTTTCTTATCAAGAACATTTGATAGGTTAGAAAACAAATTACCAAGGATTAACTTATAATTTAAATAGAAAATATGAGACCAATTTTATGAAAACCATTACAACAAATTTAGTTGGTTTCAAATTTGAAACCATTTGTTTTGCATAACACATAAAGGTTTATATTAAAACCTTTCATAACATATAAATAGTTACATTGAAACTTTCAATAACGTGTAAATGATTATATTGAAGCCTTCATAAACACTTATATTAAAACTTTTCGTAATGTATACATAGTTACATTAAAACTTTCAATCATGCGTAAATGATTATATTGAAACCATTTGTTTGCCATAACACATAAATGGTTTACATTTAATAGTGATAATTCAAAACAACGTTGGAAACTTTTTACAAAGAAAGTTTTAGAAAATCACAAAATGAGGTTATATATATATATTCAATTTTATTAAAACTTTCAATAACACAGAAATAATTATATTGAAACCATTTGTTTGCCATAACACATAAATGGTTTACATTTAATAGTAATAATTTGAAAAAACCTTAGAAACTTGTTACAAAGAAAGTTTTAGAAAATCACAAAATGAGGTTATATATATATATTCAATTTTATTAAAACTTTCAATAACACGGAAATAATTATATTGAAACCATTTGTTTGCCATAACACATAAATGGTTTACATTTAATAGTAATAATTTGAAAAAACCTTAGAAACTTGTTACAAAGAAAGTTTTAGAAAATCACAAAATGAGGCACGCACACACACATACATATATCTCTTCAATTTTATTACCCAAATTAGAGGTGGCAAACGTGATGATACATGCAACAATTCTAATATCTATAAGAACACTAATTAGCAAAGATCACTCATCTTTGAGTGGCAAGGGGAATATAGAATATGTCTTATTGCATGTGGTAGAAGATGAGCAATATGGATTAGTAGAATGTTATAGAAAATATTTTTAAAAAAGGAAAATGGAAAATCTAAGTCTGGTGTGTCTTGTATGAGATATTCAAGTTGTGTGTTAGTTATAGAGAATTACATAGAAGAAGTGTTCAAATTGCCTCAATATTAAACACATTTATTACACTCAAGATTTATTACTACGAAGAAATTCATCTTATAGATCCTTCCAACCTACATAGACATAATAAAATATCTATATTAGTATCATACATGTTCACATCATGCACCTTTATGAGCATTTAAGAGCACTGAAATAGATATCAATGTCAACAATGAATGTAAATATAAAGTAGCCATATAAGACAGTCTTCAAGATCACTGAAAATTGATAGGATAATAACAAATAGCATTGTGTCTCAATGCAATAGCACTTGACACATAAGTAAATATAGTCTCAGCATACCAGAAATTAAATCAATACTAGAAATATCTAAGATAGAATCAATAGTTGGAAAGGAATGCAGGATCAAGTATATTACACCTGAATGCTATTGATGCCAACATTGCCCATGTTAGGCATAGGGCCATGACTAATTGGTCTACACACTAGGGTATGGTTTCATGATTTGAATAGGGGTGCTTTCAATGAGAGGTACCATGCAATCTTTAAATTATTATCATTTATCAATAGAACCCCCTATAGTTTGTTTTTGAGTTTTGATCCTCCCCTTTCTTCTAAAATGATGACCCCTAATTATATTTTGCTTAACTTCTACTTAAAGCATTATTATATGTATAAAAGAAAATACAAGCAACATTTAAGGGGTTGTTATAAGAACTAGATGATGGTACATATCACTAACATGAAAAAAAAATTCATAGAACTTAATTAGAATTTGTGTGACATATTATCCAATGAAATAAAACCCATAACTTAACCTTTCTAAATCAAACATTTTGATTTGACACTAGCCCTGATTTTTTAAAATTTATATAACCGCAGGATTCCATGTACCTAGACTTAAGTCATGAAAAGGTCACACTATAATGGGACATTGTTGGTATAAACTACCCACATGAAACTTCTTTGCTAAATATTTCTAAATTTAGATTTATATTCTATATAAGAGAGATGCTCCTCTTGGAATTATGGAAATTGTCAAGATATCATATCCATCTGAAATAACATTTAGCATCTCTAGGAAGTTGTAAGGTGAAGTTCATTAATTCTCAAAGGGTTTTGATAACTCAGAGTTCTAATATATCTTCTTCTCAATCCTTGAAGTTGGATTTCACTTTCAAGAGCATATCAACAAAAGATATGGAGGATGCATATTATCCTTACTTGGATAAACAACTCAAAGATATGTTGGATGAAGAATTAAAAATAGGAGTTGAAGCTATAAATTTGGATTCAAACATAATAACAAACATTACTAAAAATGTCAATTACCCATCAAATAAGGAGCCAACTAGCATGGAAGCATGCATTTCATGGGAGTCGTTGCGATGGTGGGAAACATTGACGACATGGGTAATTGACGTGCAAGCAGTGGCAAAGGTGAACATAACCAACAATTGTGGACATGGGTGAGTGATGGACATGGGCATTCATAACAGTGGTGGTGAGATGCTTCTAAGAGGAGAAGTGGTCAGCAAGCAAGATAGGAAGACATCGTTCAAGGTCTCTTGCTCACTAGTGGTAGATGATAGTCAAAAGGTGGTAGTGCATGGTGTCAAATGGTAAATAGCAGTGGCATGCAGGGATGAAGATTATCTCTCAGCCTCCCCCTCTCCCATTAATAGGTGCATCAACAATCGCACCTGGAAAGTGTGCACATGGTGGGTAGTTAGTTGGCGATTAGAGTAGGGCCTCTCTCTCTCACTGATCAATGGGGAAATGACGTTTGTGATAGTAACATCTGTAACATCACCCATGTTAGGCATGGGGCCATGACTTATTGGTCTTATCACCAAGGTATGATTTCACAATTTGAATAGGATGCTTTCAATGAGAGGTACCATGCAACCTTTAGATTATTATCATATATCAACAAAATCCCCTCTCCTCGCAATGATGACCTATACTTATAGTTTGTTTTTTGGGTTTGATCTTTCCCTTATTCTAAAATGATGATCCCTAATTATATTTTAGTTAACTTCTACTTAAAGCATTATTATATGTACAAAAGAAAATACAAGCAACATTTAAGGGATTCTTATAAGAACTAGATGATGGTACATATCACCAACATAAGAAAACTTTTATAAAACTTAATTAGAATTTGTATGACATATTATCCAATGAAATCAAATACATAACTTAACCTTTCTAAATCAAACATTTAGATTTGACACTAGCCTTTATTTTTTGAACTTTATAAACCTTACAATTCTATGTACGTAGAGTTAAGTCATGCCAAGGACCCACTACACCGAGGTGTTATTGGCATAAGTTGCACACACAAAACCCCTATGCTAAATATTTCTAAATTTAGATTTATATTCCATGTAAGAGAGATGCTCCTCTCAACATTGTAGAAATTTTCAGGATATCATATCCATCTGAAATAACATTTAGCATCTCTAGAAAGTTGCAAGGTGAAGTTCATTAATTCTTAGAGGGTTTTGATAGCTCAAAGTTCTAATATATCTTCTTCTTAGTCCTTGAAGTTAAGTTTCACTTTCAAGAGCATATCAATGAAAGATATTGAGCATGCATATTATCCTTACTTGAATAAACAACACAAAGATATGTTGGATGAAGAATTAAAAACAAGAGTTGAAGTTGTAAATTTTGATTCAAACATAATAACAGAAATTAATAAAAATATCAATGGCCCATCAAATAAGGAGCTAGCTAGCACAACAACAGGTGTTTCATGGGAGTCTTGGTGGTGGTGGGCAATGTGGGCAACATGAGTAACCTATGTGCAAGCAGTGGTAGATGTGGATGTAATTGACGATGGTGGATGTGGGTGAGTGGAAGACATGGGCATTCATAACAATGATGGGAAGTGACTTATAAGAGGAGAAGTGGTCAGCAAGAAAGAGGGGAAGACATCATCAGAGGTCTCCCACTAACTAGTTCTAGATAGCAGGAAACACATGGTGTCAAATTGTAGATAGCGATAGTGCATGGGAACGATGATCATCTCTTGGCTTCCCCCTCTCCTATCAACAAGCATGTTAACAGGAGCATGTAGAAAATATGCACGTGACAAGAAGTCACTAGGTGATAAAAACAAGGTCTCTCTCTCTTGGTGATTAGCGGGCAAATGGCATTTGTGGAAATAGCATCCACAATAGGATTTACTAGTTACAGCATGCACGTGCATCAACAGAAGCATGGCAGTCGGCTACTGGTGGTGAGCAAGCATGAACAACCATGGCAGTGGTGAATGTAGGCAGTGTGTGGTGTTGTTGCAAGTAACATGAGTCGATGATAGTAGCACGCAACGATGACATGTGAACAATAGCAGATGATGGTAACTGAGGGCGAGAGTAGTAGATAGTAGTGCATGTTAGAGGCATAGACGGTGGAGGTAGTGGTGTGAGCTAGTAGTAACTGAAGGGCAACAAGAGCCTATAGATGGTAGTAGGTGGTAGTTGTGATAGAATAAAATGCATGTTATGACACCATTTCAAGTTTATATTATATGCTCAATGGCCATTTTCTTTTCCTTAATATGTTCCCTTATGGCTAAGTACTTTATGTTGATGTGTTTACTTCGACTACTACTCTTATTATTCTTATTCATAAAGATAGTAGCTAAATTGTCACGAAATACTCTTAATGCCCTAGATATAAAATCTACAATTCTAAGGCCTGACATGAAACTCTTCAACCATACACCATGCGAAGTAGCCTCAAAACAAGAAACAAACTTTGCCTCCATTGTGGAAGTAGCAATCAAAGTTTGCTTTCCACTCTTCTAGGATACAACTTCTATAGCCAACATAAAAACATAACCAAATGTTGATTTCCTTGAATTAACATAGCCAAAAAATTCTGAATCAGAGTAGCCAATCACTTTCAGATTGTCAGTTCATCTATACATAAGTATATAAGCTTTTGTATCTTGAAGGTACATCATCATCTTCTTTGTGGCCCTCCAATGGTCAATGCTTGGATTACTATGATATTTGTCCAACATTCCCATAACAAATGCAATCTAAGGTCGTGTGCATACTTGAGCATACATTAGGCTTACAACTACTGAAGCATATGAAATGCCACTCATATTCCTTTTCTCTAAATCATTCCTACAGCACTACTTCAAATTAAAATTGTTACCCTTCATAATGGATGCTATACTCAATTAACAATCTTTCATTCAAGATGTCTCTAAAGCTTTATTGATATAGGTTTTCTATGACAATCCCAAGATATATCTAGATTTATCCCTATGGATCTTAATGCCAATAACATAAGATGCCTTATCCATATCCTTCATGTTGAAGTTCTTACAGAGAAATTATTTCACCTCATATAGAAATCCATTATCATTGGTTGCAAGAATAATATCATCCACATATTAGTCATGGAAATAGATTTTTCTCCTACTAATCTTCTAGTATATACATTGATCCATGATGTTCTCTTCAAAACCAAATGAAGTGATGACATCATGGAATTTTAAATACCATTAACATGAAGCTTATTTCAATCCATATATTGATTTCTTGTGCTTGCATATCAATTTCTCACCACCACTAGAGAAAAATCCTTTAGGTTATTTCACATAAACCTTATCCTCTATATCACCATTAAGGAATGTCATTTACATGTCCATCTAATGTAATTCAAAATCAAAATGAGCAACCATTGCCATAATTACACAAAGGAAGTCCTTCTTAGATACAAGAGAAAAGGTCTCCATGTAATTTATTCCCTCTCTCTAAGTAAACCCTTTACCAACAAGTCTTGCCTTATATCTTCCATTGTTGCCTAATGAGTGTTTCTTTTTCTTGAATATCCATTTGCATCTAATGGCTTTTAGATCATTAGGGAACTTAACAAGATTCCAAACTCCATCAGATGACATAGAGTTCATCTCATCTTTCATGACATCATATCAAAAGTCATGTTGCTTACAACTCATGTCTTCTAAAAATGTTTTGGGATCATGTTTAGCTCCTATGTTGTAGTCAGACTCCTATAGATACACTATATAGTCACTAGGAATCACTAATCACCTTACTCTAGTAGATCTCCTTAATTGTGGTTCATCATTCTCCTAAGGAGCATGTTGTTCAACAACCTATTGAATAAGTTCTAGTATCTATTGCTTCTTGATTAGCAATCTATGGAACTTCAATGATTGATTGTTGTTCATCATGTGTTTGTGCTCTACGTGTGTTGTGTACAACAATCAGTTTATCACTTGAGGTAGAGGTTGAATGTCTACATGATCTTTCTTGAGAATAGTGTTCTAGTATTGATTTCTACCACTAATCAAATCCTTTTTAAGAAATTTAGAATTTCTTAATTTCATAAACCTAGTAACATATGATGGGCAATAAAATCTATATTCGTTAGATCATTCAACCTATCCAACAAAATACTGACTTATGATCCTTGGGTTTAGCTTCTTTTCTTCTGGATTATAGACTCTTACTTCAGACATGCATCCCCAAATGGCTATATGTTGCAATCTCAGTTTCCAACCTTTCCATGATTCAAATGGTGTCTATGAAATAGCCCTAGTTGTAACTCAATTTAATATATACACAACGGTCTTCAGAGCTTTAGCCCACAAGGACTTAGAAAGCTTGGTGCTACTGAGCATACTTTGCACCATGTCCAATAATGTTCAATTTTTTTTCTCTACCACACCATTATGGTTTGGAGAACTAGGCATAGTGTATTGGGCAAAAATCCCATGATGTTGAAGAAACTTAGCACATGGAATAGAAGCTTGTCCATCATTAGTGTATCTACCATAGTATTCACCGCCTCTACCAGACCTTAGTATCTTTACTTACATACTGCACTATTTCTTTACTTCAACCTTAAACTCCTTAGAGACATCTAAATCTTCATTCTTGTTATGAAGTAGGTAGAGATACATATATCATAAGTAATCATCAATAAAATTAATGAAATACTTTTGACCATACACATCCATATTTGGACCCCAAAAATTTGTATGTATGATCTCTAATATGTCTAAACTCCTCTTGGCATCTTTCTTTGACATATTGGTCTAATTTCCCTTTATGTAGTTCATAGAAGTGTCAAAGTTAGTAAAATCTAGAGTATTAAGTACTCCATTATTAACTAATCTCTTTATTCTCTTAATAGAGATATGCACTAATCTACAATGCCATAACATAGAGGATTCTTTATTCATAACACATCTCTTAATGCCAACACTATCATGAACATGCATAGAAGTATAAGGAGTTTCATTTTGTACACTAGGTTTGAAAAGACCATCTTTTAATGTACCATTTCCAATAAGTTCATATCTATAATATAAACTAAATATATTGTCTAAAAAATTAAAGGAAAATCCCATTGATACAAGCCTTGAAATAGAGGGGAAATTCATCAAAAAGATTAGAATATAAAATGCCTTTTCCAACTCTAAAAAAAAACCACTACTTAAACCTAATTTTCATGGTTTAATTGCCTCCACAGGTAAGCACATCTTATTCCTTGAATTGCTACACAACTCACTTTCCATTGGCTTCCTTTGGTTTTTCATCCTTGCAAGGAATTAGTAACATGAACTATAGAACTGGAGTTAATATGCCATTTGTTATGGCCAACATCAATCATATTAGATGTAAAACAAACAAGTGAGAATTGGGTACCTTTCTTTTGAAGCCAATTTTGATATTTAGGACAATCCTTCTTTACATGCCCTTTCTTCTTGCAAAAAAAGCATCTAGATTCCTTCTTAATATCAGCTTGTGCAAGCAATGTTTCCTTTCCCTTATTCTTGGCTTACCCCTTATTCTTTTCTTGTGTAGCCAAATGAATACTCTCTTCTGCTTCCATAACAAGTCTACCCTCTTCTTGTACACACATGGTCATTAGTTCATTGATTGACCATTTTTCCCTATGTGTATTTTAAGAAATCTTAAAGGGTCCATATTGCTATTGGAGCATGTTCAAGATGTAGTGCACAAGGGAAGACTCTAACATCTCAACCTTAAGTGTTTTCAGCTACGCTGCTATCTCCCTCATTTGCATGATGTGCTCACGCACACCACAAATTTTGGTGAGCTTCATGGATGAAAATTTTAGTGTTAAGGTGCTAGCGAAAGATTTGTCTAATGATTTAAATCATTCATCAATTTCCTTCATTGAACGTCGCACATTTTTATATTATTCCAGTGAATCATGCATACCAACTGAGATCTTGGTCTTTATGAGCATGACATAGAGGCAATTAGATTACTACCATTTTTCATAACAACCAACTTCACCTGATTGGTTGGTTTTCATAATGGCAGGCAGTTCATCCTTACAAATAGCATAGTCAATGTCCATCTAGCCTAAATGAAGGAGAATTCTCTCCTTCCTCGTCTTATAATTATCACCCTTTAATTTAGGAATGATGCATTTAAAATCTGAGTAGTTCACAAGTTGTATTACTACATAAATTAAAACATGCTTATGCCACTAAATTTGAGGTTAAAATTCCATATGGCATGTTTACCAATGTAAATCATGCATAAAATATGAATCAAATGACATAAAAATTACATGCGGGCTAAATTCTTAATTCAAAAATATCCATATATCCTTATGATGAAACTATTAAATTACATCCCTTTTCTTAATCCTTGTGGGTAGATTAAGAAAAATAATTCAATACATCATACTAATGAATCCTATCAAATATAATAAAAATTCCTGTGGGAAAAAATCTATTATATTACATATGATTAATCCTAATTTAATGTTTATTTACCATATGTGATCCAAAGACTCTTAATATATAATTTTGCATAATTAAAGATGTTGTGGCTACTCTCTAATTATACAAAATTATATAGATAACTAGCTATTTAATTTTATGCACAAAAAATATTTTCCTAACGCATATATCAATGTCTCTTTATAGATATATACAAAATAAACTATGCATAAAATAAATTATTTCTAAAATAAATTACCGAATTTTAACATTCCTTAAGAAATATGGTATTAAAATAAACATAATTTTATTTTAGACATATTAATCAATAAGCAACTTTACGCATTTCTAAATGAATTACCAAAATTTTAAAATTCATAAAATTTTTGGTAATTTTAGTTTCAAAAATATTTTAGAAATGCCAAAACAACTTAATTTTCAAGAATTGAATAAACTTTAGCATAAATTAAATTTCAAAATTTTATATAATCTAAATAACAAAATTTTGAATTTCACAAAATTTCAAAAAAAAATTATTTAGCATGATTTCAGAAAACAACGTGTCATTTTTGCAAAGAACTATGCATTTCATAACTTCAAAATAGCATGTTGTTTAGCTACTGTAAAAATGGTGTTGTTTTAAAGCTTTCTCAAATGCAAAATCTAGCATCATTTTTGATGTTTCAAATCACCAAATTATTATAAATTTAATCCCTTAATGATTTCTAACATTATTTTTCACAAATAATCATTGAAAGATAAATTCTACCAATTCAACTCATCGTCAAAAACTTTGTTAGTAGAAACCTCATTTGAACAAGTTCTAAGCATCAAGACAAAGACGTAATCGGCTCAAATACCAAATGTAAGAAAATTTTGTTGTAAAACATTGATCAAAACATGCATTTAGCCAAATTGCAAAAAATCACCAAAATACGGAAATAAACATAAAACCAACCTTCAGCCATTGATTCTTTCATTTGGATTACATGAACATGTTTTAAAGAGTGTTTTGGATTCTTCTATCATACTAATGCTCAACAACAACAATGATGTATGCATAGTCTAAGTGTTTGTCATAGGGACCCAAAAACTGTAACACTGTCATGAGTTTGATATCTTCTAGTGCTTGTTTGTTTTCTCATCAAGAACATTTTATAGGTTAGAAAATCAATTACCAAGGATTAACCTCTAATTTAAATGGAAAATATGAGACTATTATTACGAAAACCATTACAATAAATTTAGTTGGTTTCAAATTTGAAACCATTTTTTTTCCATAACACATAAAGGGTTATATTAAAACTTTTCATAACACATAAATAGTTACATTGAAACTTTCAATAATGCGTAAATGATTATATCGAAACCTTCATAAACAGTTATATTGAAACTTTTCATAATGAGTACATAGTTACATTAAAACTTTCAATCATGCGTAAATGATTATATTAAAACCATTTGTTTGCCATAATGTGTAAATGGTTTACATTTAATAGTGATAATTCAAAACAACCTTGGAAACTTGTTACAAAGAAAGTTTTAGAAAATCACAAAATAAGGCAATATATATATATATTCAATTTTATTAAAACTTTCAATAACACATAAAAAGTTATATTGAAACCATTTGTTTGCCATAACACATAAATGGTTTACATTTAATAGTGATAATTTGAAAAAACCTTAGAAACTTGTTACAAAGAAAGTTTTAGAAAATCACAAAATGAGGC